>JZKD02S1769393.1:360826-379081 GCA_000966675.3 Picea glauca | reverse complement strand
AAAATGAAGGTTATGGTTATTAAATCCAATAATATCACCTACAATAATTTTGTATATGGAAACAATATCTTGGAGGAAGTAACTTCGTACAAGTATATTGGAATTCATATTCATCACAAATTCAATTGGAACTATAGCATTGATAAAAGCATAAATGGAGGGTGGAAAGATTATTATGGGCTTGAAAATAATTGTAAATTAGTAGACCTTTGACTATGGGATAAGAAAAAACTTCTCTTTCGGATTCTTATCGCTCGTAATATGTTATATATATGTGAAGTTTGGGGATGCAATATTTATTAATAATCCTAGAGAAAGGTATAGTGAATCCAAAATAATTTTATAACTTATAAACTCAAATTAAGCGAAATACACCCTATCCTATCCTCCTCATCGAAGAGATCATTTCCCCCATTTAGAGAACACCTATTATTAGGTACTTAATGTACAATAACAAGACAAACAACATGGATAATAAGAGGATCCAAAAATTGCTTCAGACTCTAGTCAAAATCAACAACAACTGAAGCGACTATGACATAATTATGCCAAGTCTTGGCTAAATAATTAGGTAATAAAATAAGAAGTTATTCTACAGAATATTGATGATATTAAAAATGTTGTACATGTTAAATTTAAGGAGCATATATGGTGTAATAAAGAATTAGAGGATAAAAGAAAATTAACATATCATAAGGAGGTGATTAACCCTAACCTTGAAGATCAAAAGTATCTCGTTGTTTTGAAGAGTGTAAAGAAGACAATAAGTATTGCTAAATTAAGAACTAATTCTCCCGAGTTGCATAGTGAAATTGGGCGTTGTAAAATCCCCAAAACACCATGGAAAGAAATAATCTATCACATTTGTGACACGAAGAGGGTTGAAGATCAGAAAAAATTTCTCCTAGAATGTCTTGTGTATACCCAAATTAGATCCCGATGCAATCACTACCGGTCCAATCTCCACGAGAAGGTTTCACCGGTGGCCATGGAATAAATTAGGAGCATCCAAACTCTTGTTCAGATTGTGCTACTTGCACAAAGGTAGAAGACAAAATTGAATTTTTGCAAGGCCTGTTGTTCGAGGGCATAAAGAAGTGGAGGACATGCGTTTTTGATTAGAAGTCTTGGACGGGAAGGGGATACAAATCCTACAGATGCTCTCATCTTTGCATGGTTTGTGCCACCCATCAAAAGAAACACCCATTGCACCAGGGGGCAAACAACCGATATTGGTCCCATCTCTGCACAGGCCTTTCATGGAGGATGCAACACCAGATTCGGCTCCAACACTCAAGGAAACCCCCTTGGACACGACACCACGTTATAAGCCCACAACCTGAGCAACACAGGTGTTCATCTACATTCCCTGCTGGTTGTTTTAATTATATTTTACCACTTGTCACTTTTAGTTATAATCTATTATGTTTTTCTTATATCAGTTTTAGAGAGTATAGTACTATGCGTAAATCAGTTTCCCCATGGGGAGATTCCACTCCAGTTACTTAATGATGTCTTATGGCTGGTTTTTGAAACAATGGTTTTGTGTAATGACCCCAAATCATTATGACTGCAAGTGAAGCGAAAAGTGCAATTTTTTTTTGTGTTTTTAGGAAAGAAGACAACGCCGACAATAGTTGAACCACACATCCTAATGAAGAACACACACACGCTGATTAGGAAATAGAAAACAACATCTCAGTGCCCTAGGACAATGAGAAATGGGGCAAAACATGCGTAGATCAAATAGAAATCATTAACCACCCGACACAAACATGACATTGCCCACAAGCTAAAGGAAAACATCCACAATCCCAACACAATGGTCCTGATGCCCAGTCATTAGAACCTTTATGGCACACAAAATCCAATGCATGAAGGTGTTATAGCCCAAGTGCCAAAAATAACTCACAGCAATCAACCACATCCACAACGGGAAGCAAAGACTCCGGCTAGGTTATCCTTCGCCTCTATCCAATAGGGTGCTCCATGATTCCCTCATCAAGAATCATGTCATCTCAAGGTGATAGGTGTGACAATAACCCTAGCGCAACATAACCTATCTGGACCAAGGAATCTAGATGAATCCAACGCTCTAGGAGTCGGGTTACTGACAAGAAGAATACTGATCCAAGCACCCAATCGACAAGTCAACGAGACGACTATGACAATCATATGAGACAATAAATTCCTAGCATAACCGAAATAATCGGTCCACAATAAAATATTGTCATTGAAAAAAAATATTTCATTGAATCTATCCTCCAATCCCAAGATCATACAAGTAACTTCTTAAGGAGGAAATCGCTATCGTTTAAATGGAACAAAAATGGAACATGTCTTCAAGCAATAAGAACATTTATTTTTTTTAAATATGGAAATGCTAGCCTTTAAAGACACCAAATAAAAGGGTTTTATATTTATTGTCTAAATATCGATAATATGTATCACATCAGATAGAAAAACACTGCCATTATCTATTAAAATCCGCTAGCTATACAACACATACCACACATCGACAATGCTTTGCATACAAAAATATCATTGTTGTCTAACTTTATGCTCTATACTTTTTCTGCCCATTCAACAAGAGATAATTAATGAAATTAACAGTGATGACATTAATGTCTAGAAGTAATACCAACCCTTAAAGAGGTAACATAATGATATATATAAATATGATATATTTTAAGGATATAAACTATCAAGGATAAAATGCTAAGTTAAAAGACAATGTTGCACGAAAACATGACAACGTTGGGAGAATTATGATACAACTGTGCCTTTAAATGAATAAATCTCTACCATCTAAATAGGGCACTATCTGTCAAGAAAAAAGGTTGTTGCATAATGCAAAAGGTCGCTCCCAATTATCACACACTATCTATCAATAATTATGGGTGGAAACTCAATCAACACCACAGATTCAACGTTGTCTACCCCAACTCCCAAGTGTCATTCTCTCCCCCCAAAAAAGTTGATGTTCACCTGCAAAACACTGCCATTACACCTATAGAAATGTGACCGCTACCCCAAAAAAGAAGCATCTAGTACACCATTGGGAATGCAACTATTACATAGAATTACATAGTCCGGATTTATATTAAAACCACATTGGAATTTTCACGCACAATAAAGTAAGGTAATGTGAGTTTGTTGTCATTGGAACAGGTAAATTCACAGTCACAAATATAGGTTAAACATTAAGCATTGAAATTTTCACTCAAGGTGAATAACGTTGGGTAAGTTCACGATCAATGGAACAGGTGAAACCATTGGCATAATCTCAAGGAGAGCGTCATGTCATAAATCAAAGATAACCAAAACAATGTATATTGTTGGGCGTATTTTAAATAAATTACAATAACTTAATTAAGAAATATATTGATGTGCATGTAATTAAAGAATAACGATAATAGTTCATAGAGAAGCAGTGTTAGAAGGTGTATTTGAATTCTCCTCATTTGAGAACAAGAATCTAATTACATCATTTACAGGGGCATATATATATATATATATATATATATATTGTTGTGCAGAATAACAAGAACCTGGTTAACTTTGTGTGTACAGTAAGAAATAACATTAACTTCATTACATAACATTATCCCTGGACATAGAATAAAGATGTAACAATAACTATAAAACATTAGGCATAAAACTATGCTTCTCCTTCGCTAGAACTGTCCTTTAATCATAGAAAAACATAACACTATTTTAAGGAAATAGTAGTATCAAATCAAGGTATCAAATCAACTTCAATGTATCATAAAATGTTGATTTTTAACTGTAATAATGGCACTGATTTAAGTCACCATCAAGGTATTATATATTGCAGAAAATAAAAATGCATGCCTTTGAAGGTAAATTTTCCATGTACATGAAGGTAACGATTGCAGTCTGAAAAGGTGAATATCGCAGAGTAGTTCAAGTAATGTCTCTCACCCATTACACCATGAAAAACACAGTCCAAAATAATTTATAATATGTCATTCGAGTGGGTAAATATGAAAGATAAATTCATCTTCAAATAAATTAAAGTGAATAGGTAAAATCACAGGCCAGAGGTGAAAAAACATAATGCAATTTCGGAGAGTAAATGACAGACTAGATGTATAAAAACCACACAGTAAATTCGCCAGGAAAAGCATTAAATCACAGACTTAAATTTTTTCCATGAATGCACCAAAATGCAAGGATCACCGTAGAATATCATAAGCAATTCTCCGTGGGAAAGGAAAAACAATCGTAGAGGAAATAAACCACAACAAGGCGCAAGATAATCACTCAACCAGGAACAATCAACAGTGGTAGACAGGTGGTCAACACTATCCTTCACTCATCATCCACGCACAGAAAACCAGGGCATTAGGATCAATAGATCTATTAACATTGAAGTGATGACCATCGATCCAGCTCCTAGCCACCTTCTCATGCATGGACTGATGATATAGGGATGAGGTTGAAATATAAAGCACAATGTCTTCATAATAATCATTAAAACAAATAGAACAGTGATAACAGTCAGGGATCGATTGCCAAGGGATTCAATTCAAGCAACGAGCTTAAGGCTATGGTGAAATTAATTTCTTGATTAAATGATAAGTAAAACACTTTATTTACATAATTAAAAGTACAAAAATTAAAATGCAAGATCAATATTATTCTACCATTCAAAATAAAAGCATGCGTACCATAGCCCAACTCAACTGCTCTGAGTCGTTGTCCCACGCGCTCTATCTCACTCCCTCTTGTCGACCGTTGTGACTTGACTGGTACTTCCTAGCCAATGCTAGGGATACTCTTCTTCCCCCTTATCCCATTAATCCACAAAGGGGCCACACACACTAAATTAAATAACAACTATTTCCCATCTCACCTCGCAAGGCCGAGCTACCACTCGCCACCAAGTTGGGTATCCCAAATCCCGCAAGATAAGTCAGTCAAGTCAAAAATTCTATAGTGTAACATTATTCATCCAAGAAGATATCCATACTTCTCCTCCTCCCTCCTTTATATAGAGTTTCTAAGTAATTTATTTCCCAAATTCCCATTTAATTTAATTTTTGATATAATCTATTTCGAAAAAATCCTCCTCGTACATGTGTCACCCATTCCCTTTATTGCACTAGAGATTAATTTCACTAATTATTTAATTACTCCTATTTCCCTCACCCACCTAAAACCATTCCTAGAATCGCTCCTAGGTGTCCCCATATTCCCTTACACATTTTAATAACTTACGCCCTTACTAAATTGCTACTTGAGTTCAATTTAGAAAGTTATTAAAGGCAAGATTCCTTACTAAGTTAGTCATTCTACTTTTTCCTTATGTTTCTCTTTTTCTTTATATTTCCCCCTTTTCCCTTTTCATCTAAACTCAAATTAGCAAGTGTAGAAAATTACCTTTTTCCTCTTTTTCTTTTTAATTAATAAATTTTACTTAGCATAAGTAACAAACAATCAATCCCCTTTTAAAATTTTAATCCCTCCATATAATTTGATTTAAATAAATTAATCGAATTTCATACCCCCTTTTTGTCACATGTTTAATGATGATGATGATGATGATTGTTATTTTAACCACAAGTATCACTTAGACCTAGATTTTAATTTTCGAGGCTGGGCGACATTTTTATTAGGGAATTTGTTTTTAAATCTTTGTTATCACATCATTCGTTCTAAGGCCATCTAGGTTTATTCATTTATTATTTAACAATGTGACGTGCCCTTCAGGATGCACTAGGTGCTCCAAGGGTGCCACTTGCCTCATTTTGTTTTCCTTGCATGACATGCCCTTCAGGATGCACTATGTGCTCCATGAGTGCCACTCAACTCTTGACTAAATTGATAGACATAAAAAACCCCTGGAGTCAAAACTCCACTAGGTGATCTTGTGGGATACTAAGGGACTCTAAGGAATAAGGCCCCTGCCTTATTGCACACCCCTTAGAATCATCATGAGTGACTGTCGTAGTCTTCCCTCATGACATCCTAGGTCTTCTTGAACTAGCTAGTCATTAACCTATAGTTCGAACCACGATGAGAATGCTAGTAGGTTGTGGTAGGGTTGTTGTCCACACCTCTCTCTCAACATCTCTGGTAGTCATGAATCACCACTCTACTCCACATATGAGTCTGGTTGGTAAGTTATCATCAGCCTACATCATCAATGAATAATGTCAAAAATAAAATCCATAATCATAACATATGATCAGATGCACATATGTCATGTATACAACAATCAAACCCCAATACTCAACTCCCTGACTAGATCTGGAGTCCAAGGGTTTCATTGATGCCTCTGTATCCTCAAGGTCCAAAATCCTATACACTCAGGAGAACTGAGTCAATAACACTTGTCTATATCAATACAACAAAATAACATGTCATCATATATAGAATGCCTCATAATCATAATCAAACACCTAATAGTATAATAATCTGGATCACTTGCAAGCAAATTTCCTCAAAGAATAAGTTCGCTCAGTGCGTGCAAGAGAGGGATGTTACATACACCCCCTCTTGGTCTAAACTTTGTCCTGAAGTTTCACAATATATAAGTGTAGAAATAATGTGTATCATAGTATCATAAGTCTAGCTATCAAACAAAAATGGAAACTGTCGGTGCATATCATATGTGTCCTCCTAGGTCGTCGAGTGCAGACTATAGTTGTCCCACTGGACCTAGACCTAATCTATTTCTCGACACCGTAGTTGTCAAATGCAATGATCTAGGATGCGTATTGGATCATCCGTGAGCGCCCCCTTTTTCGATATATGCAAGGAACTCATGTCAATAGCATGCGTAGGATCACTAATATAATGTCTCGAAACAAATATGTGAAAAACATCATGCATATGCCTCAAAGAATCAGGCAAGTCTAGTCAATAGGCCATAGGCCCCTTCCTCTCCACAATCTCTAAAGGTCCCATGAACCTAGGAGATATTTTATCTCCCTTTACGAACTTGATCAAACTCTTATGTTGTTTTACCTGCAAGAAGACTCGATCGCCAACTTCGTAATTACAGTCGACATGGCGTGCATAGACATAACTCTTCTTCCAATCCTGCACTTCTTTAATCATTTGTCTTATTGTTTTCATTTGATCTTCCATTTCTTAGATCCCTTCTGGTCCCACTAGGACCCTATCCTCTAGCCGATCCCAACTCAAAGGTGTCTGACATGGTTTGCCATAAATAAAATCAAAAGGCGCCATCTTAATGGTGCCTTAGTCAGTCTCTGGGTGATACATATTACTAAAGTTAAATTGATTTCCCAAGGCCTCTTGAAAACTAGTCCAAAATCGCCCGGTAAACACCGATCCTTGATCGGATATAATTCTCGTAGGCATGCCATGCAGCCTCACAATATTACTAATGAAAAATCTAGCTATGTTAGGTGGTTGATTCATCGTCCACATAGGAATAAAATGAGCACTCTTCGTCAGAGTGCCAACTATCAAAACAATCGAGTCATGTCTCCTTCCCATCAGTGGCAATACAAAAATGAAATCCATCGAAATGACCTCCCATTTCAGTTCCAGAATAGCATGTGGTTGTAGTAATCCTGCTGGATGTCTATGTTCAGCCTTTACCTGCTGACATTCTAGACATATGGCCACATAGTTGACTATGTATGCCTTCATTCCCTTCCAGAATAATAAGGGTTTAATGTTTTCCCTCATCTTCTTGACCTCTAGGTGATACATGTACACTACTCTGTGAGCTTTGTTTAGGATCAAACTCCTCAACTCGTCGTTCGGTGGCACGTAAATTTGATTTTTAAATCTCATTAGTCCATCATCGTCTAATGTAAATCCTTCAAATCTTGGTACCATCATTGTGTTTTGTCCGATAAAATCCTTGACCTCTTTCTACCAGTCATCGTCGCACTATAAAGTTAGAACCTTTTCATGTAGATTCGTTTGAAGAGGCAACACCGAAAAGATGTGTGGTCTTTGAATCAATGCACCTGCCACTCGTTTCACTGTTCCTTTTATGTAATTAATCTCTAAATCGTACTCGCTAAGTAGTTTCGACCAACGTCGTTGTCGCACATTCAGGTCGCTTTGCGTAAATATGTGTTGTAGTCCATAGTGGTCCATTTTCAGTTGAAATTTCATTCAAAAGGTAGTGTCTTCAAACTCTTGAGGAATAAACAAAGGCTAACCACTCAAATCATGCGTTGCATAGTTATCCTCATGCCTTCTTAACTTTCTTGAGATGTAAGCGATCACTCGACCATCTTGCATCAAGACTCTTCCTAAGTCTTCCTTGGATGCGTCAGTGCATACCAATAATTCTACGTCCACATCACGAAACTAGTAATGGTGTTGTTGTCAATATCTCCTTCAGCCTCTGAAATTCTTCGGTGCATTTCTCGGTCCAAACAAACTTCTTTTTCTTCTTCTACAATTTCGCAATCGGATTTTATATCTTTGAAAAACCCTCGACCAATCTTCAATAGTATCCCTCTAAACCCATGAAGCTACACACTTCTGGAAAATTCATCAGCGCAAACCATTCCATAATATACTTGAACTTTGCAGGATGCACAACAATACCTTCATCAAAGATGACATGCCCTAAGTAGTGAATCTTCGATTGATAAAACAAACATTTAGACAATTTCCCATACAATTTGTTTTCTCGTAAACACTATAGTACCAAGCGCAATTTCTTGTCATGCTCCTCCATCGTCTGAGAGTAAATCAAAATATCATCAATGAATACTTGGATGAACTTGTTCAAGTACTCGTGGAACACCCAGTTCATCAAACTTGTAAATACGCCTGGGGTGTTTGTCAGTCCAAACGGTAAAACAATAAAATCGTAATGTCCAAACCTTGTCTTAAAGGAAGTCTTAGGGACGTCATCCTCTTGATCCGTAACTAGTGATACCCTGATCTCAAGTCGATGCTTGGAAACACCGTTGCACCCTTCATCTGATCAACAGATCATCGATCCTTGGCAACAGATATTGATTCTTGTTTGTTACCTTGTTCAATTGATGGTAGTCAATGCAAAGTCTCCATGACCCATGCTTATTTCGTATGAAAATAATAGGCACGCCCCACAGTGACACACTTGGGCATATAAGTCCCGGGTCTAGTAGCTCCTTTTGTTGCATTCTCAACTCCTGTAACTCCGAGGTTGACATTCGATAAGGTGTTCTTGCTATCGGTTCAATCCCCGATTTTAGGTCTATGGTAAAATCCAATTCCCTCTCTGGTGGCATCCCAGGTAACTCCTTCGGGAAGATGTCCACAAACTCTCTCACCACCGGAAGGTGTTCTAGACCTTTTGCTACTTTATTTTCATGTAATGCAAGGATCGCATAAATATTACACCCCTTGCGCATGCTCTTCCATAGCTGCAAGGAAGAGATGAATCTCAGAGAAACTCCCTGGTTCCAACCTACAATCACGCATATCAATCCCTCATCATAGACCAAGCTCAACCATTTCATCTTACAGCTGAGTATCGCCTCATGTGATTCCACTTAGTCCATACCGATAATCATGTCACAAGATCCTAAGATTGTGACGTACAGGATGGCCCTGGTGACAAACTCTCTTAGGTCAAGGCTAGATCCTGTAATCTTCAGTATCACCTAGACCTATCAAATTATAAGGGTTTGGTCAGCGATAGTACCTGACGTCTTGAGAACATTTGACTGGTGCTCTGCCTAGCATTTAGTCACCGTTGCATGAATCCGATGGCCCTTGCCCAAATCTCCCACGGTAGTGGGTCCGACTGATCCAGATGCTCTAGTCCTCTTCACTAGGTAGTCACACTAGAAATGTGGCTCCCCACATTACAACACACTTTCTTTGATCCATAATTCCTGGTACCCAAAGTAGAAGTTGAATCCTAACACTATGTCCAACACGAACTTGTTGACCTTAATTTCTCTATAATTTGGAGCAAAGCATATCAAAACAACTCCAAAATGGGCCTCATACTGAGGCACCATATGACCACCCTGTCCCAAGGAGTTGAAATCATTGAGTTGACACTCAACGAATTCCTCAGAAAGATATCTGTCCTGGAACCACTCCCCGAACAGTTCCCATGATGTGTCTTTGTCGACCATTTTCAAAGTGGTAGGACTTCCACCATAGAAGAGCGCTCCCCTTCAGTTGAAAGACCTCCATGAATACCTTCATGTTGGAGGTATAGTCACGAAGTGAGAAGCATGTTTCCATACTCTCCCACCATGCCTCGGCGGCAGTTCCGTCTGGGGCACCCAAAAACTCTAAAATTTTACCTTCTCGAGTTCGTAGTGAAAATTAACGGTACTGGTTGGGTGTGCTATGGACCCTCAGGGATAAAGGTTCCTTGGCCTCATCTTAGTATAGATGGTGAATCAAGGCCTCTGACAATCTTTGGAAGGACCTTGTCAGACCATCATCATGCCTTATAACAATCGGATCCATCCCAAGGACTTTCTCCTCCCCTTTGGGGTTAGAATCTGAGGGCGTGGGAAATTCTGGATCTAACCCACCTCCTTCCACCACACCATGCTACAAACCTCAGTGGCGTCCTCTAATAGATATCACCACATGGACACGTTAAATTTTTTAGTTAGTTCTAGGTTAATAATCAAGGGTTTACTGTAATGGAAATATTGGTGATCCACAGTCGTAGGGTTGAACCCTCTCTGATACCATATGTAATGACCCCAAATCATTACTATTTCAAGCGAAGCGAAAAGTGCAATTTTTGTTTTTTGTTTTTAGGAAATAAGGCAATGACGACAACAATTGAACCACATAACCTGACGATGGACACACGCACGCCGATCAGGCAACAAACAACAATGTCTAAACACACTATCACAATTAGCAACAGGGAAAAACATGTGTAGATCAAATAGAAATGACTAACTGCCTGACACAAACATGACAATGCCCACAACCTAAATGACAACATCTACAATCCCGATATAATGGTCTTGATGCCTAGTCCCTAGAACCTCTATGGCATGCAAAACCCAATGCATGAAGGTGTTACAATCCAAGCGCCAACACAAACTCACAATGATCAACCACATCCACAACGGGAAGCACAAACTCCAACCAAGTTATCCTTTGCCTCTATCCAATAGGGCGTGCCATGATCCCCTCATCAGGAATCATGTCGTCCCTAGGTGATAGGCATGACCATAACTCTAGTGCAACATAATCTATCTGGACCAAGGACTCTATATGAATCCAACGCTCTAGGATTCGGGTTACTGACAAGAAGACTACTGATCCAAGAACCCAATCGACAGGTCAACGAGATGACTATGACAATCATACGACATAATAAATTCCTAGCATAACTGGAATAATAGGTACATAATAAAAGATTGTCATTGAAAACAAATATTTCATTGCAACTATCCTCCAATCCCAAGATCATACTAGTAACTTCCTAAGGAGGAAATCACTATCATTTAAATGGAACAAAAATGGAACATTTCTTCAAGCAATAAGAACATTTATTTTTTTAGAATCTGGAAACACTATTCTTTAAAGACACCAAATAAAAGGGTGTTATCTGTATAGTCTAAATATTGATAATCTGTATCACATCAGATAGAAAAACATTGTCATTACCTATTAAAATCTTCTAGCTATACAACACATACCACACATCGACAATGCTTTGCATACAAAAATTTCATTGTTGTCTAACTTGATTCTCTATACTTTTTCTTCCCATTCAACAAGAGCTAATTAATGAAATTAACAGTGATGACATTAACGTCTAAAAGTAATACTGACCCTTAAAGAGGTAAGATAATGATATATATAAAGATGATATATTTTAAGGATATAAATTGTCAAGGATAAAATGCTAAGTTAAAAGACAATGATGCATGAAAACATGACAACGTTGGGCGAATTATGATACAGTTGTGCCTTTAAATGAATAAATCGTTGCCATGTAAATAGGGCATTATCTATAAAAAAAAAGGTTGTTTCTTAATGCAAAAGGTCGATGCCAATTATCACACGTTGTCTATCAATAATTATGGGTGGAAACTCAGTCAACACCACAGATTCACCGTTGTCTACCCCAACTCCCCACTATCATTTGCCCCCCCCAAAAACGCTTATGTTCACCTGCAAAATGCTTCCATTACACCTGTAGAAACAAAATTGGTACCCCAGACAAGAGACATCCAATACACCAGTGGGAACACAACTATTACATAGAATTACGCAATATGGATTTATATTAAAACCACATTGGAATTTGCACACACAATAAAGTAAGGTAATGTGAGTTCACTATCATTGCAACAAGTAAAGTCGTAGTCATGAATATAGGTTAAAAATTAAGCATTGAAATTTGCAGTCAAGGCAAATAAGGTCGGGTAAGTTCGCGGTCAATGGAACAGGTGAAACCACTGGGATAACCTCAAGGAGAGCATTGTGTCATAAATTAAGGATAACCAAAACAATTTATATCCCTCGACGCATTTTAAATAATATAATAATGATAACAATTCATAGATAAGCAGTGTCAGAAGGTGGATTTGAATTCTCCTCATTTGAGAACAAGAATCTAATTACATCATCTACATGGGCATATATATATATATCATTGTGTAGAATAACAAGAACCTGAATAACTCTATGCATACATTAAGAAATAACATTAAATTCATTACAAAACTTTATTCCTACTCATAAAATAAAGGAGTAACAATAACTATAAATCGTTGGGCATAAAATTATGCCTCTCCTTCACTAGGACTGTCCTTTAATCACAGATAACCATAACACTATTTTAAAGAAATAGAAGTATCAAATCACGGTATCAAATCGCCTTCAGTGTATCGTAAAATGCTGAGTTTTAATCATAAGAATGGAGTTGAGTTAAGTCGCCATCAAGATACTATATATTGTAGAAAAAAAAATGCATTCCAGAAGATTCAATTTAGTCAAGAGATATTAAAAAAATGCTATGTATGAAAAGTAACAGTTGCAGCCTTTGAAGGTAAATTTTCCATGTAAATGAAGGTAGTGATTGCAGTCTGAAAGGGTGAAGATTGCAGAGTAGTCCAAGTAATCTCTCCTAGCCATTACACCAAAAAAAGCGCAGTCCAAAATAATTTATAAACTGTCACTCAAGTGGGTAAATATGCAAGATAAATTTATCTTCAAATAAATTAAAGTGCAGAGGGAAAATCGTAGGCCAAAGGTGTAAAAACATAAGGTAATTTTGCAGAGTAAATGGTAGAACATATGTATAAAAACCGCACAGTAAACTCTCCAGGAAAATCATTAAAGAGAAGACTTAAATTATTTCCAGGAATGCACCAAAATGTAGGGATCAACGTAGAGGATCATAAGTGGTTCTCCGCGGGAAAGGAAAAACAATCGCAGAGAAAATCAATCGCAACAAGGAACAAGACAATCACTCAACTAGGAACAATCAACAGGGGTAGACAACTGGGCAACACCATCCTTTGCTCATCATCCACACACATAAAAGCAGGGCATTGGGATCTATAGGTCTATTAACACCGAATTGATGACCGTCGATCCGGCTCCTCGCTGACTACTCAGGCGTGGACTGGTGATCTAGGGACGAGGTCAAAAGATAAATCACAATCTCTTCATAATAATCCTTAAAATAGACATACCTGTCATAATAGTTAGGGATCGATTGCCAAGGGAGTCAATTCAAGAAGCGAGCTTAAGGCTATGGTGAAATTAAGTTCTCCATTAAATGCTAATTAACACACTTTATTCAAATAATTAAAAGTACAGAAAATGAAATCGCAAGATCAATATTAATCTACCATTCAAAATAAAAGTATGTGTAATATATCCCGATTCGACTGCTTTGAGTTGTTGTCCCACGTGCTCCGTCCCACTCCCTCTTGCTGACCACTATGACTTCACCGGTACCTCCCAACCAATGCTAGGGGTAACTTCTTTCCCCTTATCCCCTCGAGCCGCAAAAGGGGACACGCACACTAAATCAATGAACAACTAGCTCCCAGATCACCTCGCAAGGCCGAGCTGCCACTCACCACCGAGCTGGGTATCCAATCTCCCATAAGATAAGTCAGTCAAGTAAAAAAATTTGCAGTGTAACATTACGCATCTAAGAAGATATCCATACTTCTCCTCCTCCCTCCTTTATATAGAGTTTCTAAGTGATTTATTTCTCAAATTCCCATTTAATTTAATTTTCGATATAATTTAATTCAGAAAAATCCTCCCCGTACACGTGTCACCCATCCCCTTCGTTGCACTAGAAATTAATTTCATTAATTATTTAATTAATCCTATTTCCCTCACCCACCTAAAAGAATTCCTAGAATCACTCCTAGGTGTCCCCATATTCCCTTACACATTTTAATGACTTACTCCCTTGCTAAATTCCTAGTTGAGTTCAATTTAGAAAGTTCTTAAAGGCAAGATTCCTTACTAAGTTAGTCATTCTTCTTTTTCCTTATGTTTCTCTTTTTCTTTATGTTTCCCCCTTTTCCATTTTCATCTAAACTCAAATTAGAAAGTGTATAAAATCACCTTTTTCCCCTTTTTCTTTTTAATTAATAAATTTTAATTAGCACAAGTAACAAACAATCAATTCCCTTTTAAAATTTTAATCCCTCCATATAATTTTTTTTTTGTAAGTAAGTATTTTATACATAAAAATCCTTCTAGGAACCAAACCAAGAGTACAAAAAAACTGAAGTCTACCGGTTGTAATTACTGAACTTCTCCAGAAGGAGAAACCAGTTCAGCCAACCGGGCAATTCGAGTATCAGAGTTTCTATCAGTCCTAGCATAAACAGAAAACTTAGCTACCATGAAGGTCACTAGAGTAAAAGTAAAAGCAAGAAACATCCCCCTAGAGGGGTCATACAAGTGGTGTATAATCTGACACATAATCTTGCAGAAGGCCTGGCCAGGGCTCCTCGATGATGGGTGTCCCACTGGTTTCCCACTATATGTCCTTGGCCTCGGTTCACTTGTCCTCGTGAGCAGCCGTCTCAGCACCTGTCGTCGGGGTGTGCGCCTGCAAACTGATGCCTATCATCTCCCTGACTTTCGGCTGAACCGTTCCCTTGACAGCTTCTTCATTGCTCGCCAGTGTTTTCTCCTGCTCGACGGTGTCCATGAAAGCTGGCTCGACCTCTGTCTAACCAGGCTTCTGGTTTCCCTCTGCGGCTTCCTGCTGATGGCTGCTCTCGTGATCGCTTGCAGTGAGAGGTGCGTCGCTGGATTCCGCAGGGGAGGCTTCGTGGTAGTTTGAAAGAATATGAAGGAGTACTAACAGCCTCCCTTCCATATGCTGGACTCGAAACTGAAGGTCGTCCACTCCTTCCCGGAGTTCAAAAACCAAATCATCAAAAATGGTGAGGCTTTCATGCGACAGGTTGAAGAATTGCGACTTATTTTTGTTGCTTAGTCGACCATGGCCAGTCCTTCAAAAGGGTGATTTCACTGAGGCCAAATCCGACGCAGGAGGAGGAGAGGAGTGCCTGAAGGAAGAGGGTCCACGCCAAGAAGGATATCGCCAAGAAGGGTTCAGGTTGGTGTCGATGATGGCCAGGCAGTCAAAGGTGGGGAGAGTGTGGGTGGTTGACGCAGGGGGTCGGAGCGACAAAGCCGAAGTGGGAGATGAACCAGGGGTGAAGTGGACATGTGGGGCCTCCGAAGATGCCAGGGAGAGCCCCTGGGTGGTCGCAATCGCTGTCGCAGCATGGTGAGGCCCGACGAGTGGGGGAGGTCTGCGGAGCCGAGGTTGAGGGCGGGGAGTGACCAAAGGGGCAGAAGCACCATGAACGGACCAGCATAACCAGACCCAGACTGTCGGGTGAAAATACAAACAAAACACGACATTGCACTCTGCGTAAAGGTGGTCGAGGGAGCTCGATTAAATTCCCCTCCCATCGACGTTTAAATCAATTTAATGCATGGGGGTGATGGTCGCAGTGGGCACGAGACGAGCACATGGCTCTGTGCACTGTTGGCCTCCCCTCCTCTCCTCTATGCACCAGGTGTCTGGCTCCATCACCCCATCCGGGTGATCCCTCCATATAATTTGATATAAATAAATTAATTGAATTTCTTACCCCATTTTCGTCACATGTTTAATGATCATTATTATTATTATTATTATTATTTTAACCACATGTATCACTTAGACCTAGATTTTAATTTCTGAGGCTGGGAGACATTTTTATTACGGAATTTGTTTTTAAATATTTCTTATCACATCATTCGTTCTAAGGCCATATAGGTTTATTCATTTATTACTTAACAACGTAATGTTCCCTTCAGGATGCACTAGGTGCTCCAAGGGTTCCACTCGCCTCATTCTATTTCTCTTGCGTGACGTGCCCTTCAGGACGCACTACGTGCTCCAAGGGTGTCACTTGCCTCTTTCTGTTTCTTGTGCAACGTGCCCTTCACAATGGACTACGTGCTCCAAGGGTGCCACTCGCCTCTTGAATGACTTGGTAGACATAAAAAACCCCTGGAATCAATACTCCACCAGGTGATCTTGTTGGAGACTAAGGGTTTGTAAGGAATAAGGCCCCTGCCTTCTTGTGTACCCCTTAGAATCATCGTGAGCGACTGTCGCAGTCTTCCCTCATGACGTCGTGGATCTTCACAAACTAGGTATTTTTTAACCTATAGTTCGAGCCACAACGGGAGTGCTAGTAGGTTGTGGTAGGGATGCTATCCACACCTCTCCCTCAACGTCTCTGGTAGTCATGCATGACCCCTCTACTCCACATGTGAGTCTGGTCGGCAAGTTGTCATAATCCTGCGTCAACAATGAATCATGTCATAAATAAAATCCATAATCATAACATTTAATCAGATGCACATATGTCAAATATACAACAATCAAACCCCAATTTTCCACTCCCTCACTCGATCCGGAGTCCAAGGGTTTCATCGATGCCTCTGCATCTTTGAGGTCCAAAATCCTGCACACTTAGGAGAACCGAGTCAATAGCAGCTGTGAATATTAATACAACAAAATAACATGTCATCATATCCAAAATGCCTCATAATAATAATCAAATGGCCAATAGTATAATAATCCAGATCACTTGCAAGCAAGTGTCCTCAAAGAATAAGTTCGCTCAGTGCGCGCAAGAGAGGGATGTTACATTTTGGAACTGGGAGGCTGGCTGAATTGGTTTCCCCATGGGGAAATTCAGTAATTACAGTCTAGGATAAACAGTCAATGCTGTAATTTTTTAATCTGAAAGGATTTTTATAGAAAACTTACGTACAAAAAAAAAAAAAAAACATATCTCATATTGTCGTCTGTGTTTAATGATACATCATTATGTTCTAATCACAATTAATTGTGATTAAGTGTTGTAATGATGTCTTTAGACATGAACTCTCTTATTTGAAGTTTATTACTCTTTGTTTATTCTGTAGATCTTGTTTTCGGTCCTTTTAGTATTACACCCAATCCCCAACACTCGTATCATTGTGCCTAGGTTTTATTCATGGCCCTTAATATTAAGAAGGTCGAAGAAGGGTAGAGCACATTCTTGTTAGACCTCTAAGAACATTCACAAGTATGCTTAGACCTCTAAGAACATTGAATATAATGTGTGTGAGTTGTTTCTATTCAACTTTTTTACACACGATTGACGACTTTAACATATGTGTTTATTGATTTTGTTTCCTTGGAATTAGATTCATAATTACAAACCTAGTGGTTTGGGCTACAAATACATCAAAACCTCCATTTTTTTTGAATGGCTCTCAATATCTCTATTTTTCATGTTATTTTTATATATGCTACACAAATCTATTGTAGATGAAACTACACAGATATAGGGTCAACTATGCATATTTCAATTATATAATTTTAGAAAAATATTGTTTACTATTTTTAATATATTTTTTCTTGACATATATCATAATCTTAAAATGCATACATCTTTAATCCATGATATAACTTTTCATCACTTTAACCATTTTTAGAAAAAATTATATGTTGCATTAGTACAAACTAAGATCTACAATCTTAAAAAAAAATAAAACGTGTTTGATTATATTAAGACCCTCATACCCTACAAGGCCTTGTAATTTCAAGGATATAATTACTTTCATAATTTAAGAAATATATAAAATTGACCTTGTAAATTTTGAAAAAATAGCTTGCAAAAGAACAATGTGTTCTCTACAATTCTACTAAATCTTTAAATAAACTTCCATCATTTACATACCCAACACTTGGACTAACTGGAACATATG
>JZKD02S1769393.1:324937-342027 GCA_000966675.3 Picea glauca | reverse complement strand
AAAGGCTTCCAAAGTCTTGATCATGTAATGCCAGCTAATTTTATCATAGGCTTTTTCTAGGTCCAGTTCTATTAACATATCCCCCCCTCTTCTAAAGTTTTAAGGTGTGAATGATCTCATTCTAAAATAAACCTGGGTTTGTCGATGCCGAAAGGTATCGGGGGTCGATGATTGGGAATGAACCTATCACGTGTTTTTCTTTGGATTAGCTTCCTCAAAAACTCTCGATGCTGAAACTCTTCGGAATTCGATGATTAGAGAAAAATATTTAGAATGGTCAGAATGTTCATTGTGATTCGGTATTCTCCAATTTCGATAAGCATGTCAGGTATCGGCTATCGGTGATATCGTTTCTCTCTTCTTTAACGTTTACTCCCTTCACCTTTTACCGATGCTGAAGGGGATTGGCTATTGACGATGCTCATATGTGATATTTGTCGTGAAACAAAAATTCCTTTTGTTGATACCAATAAAGATCGATGCTTGACAACTCAGGTTTTTCGAGTGATTCTTTTTTGCCTCTTAATCCTTCCGATGCTAAATATTGAGCACGTCGAGTGAAGTGCTTTGGTTGTTGATTCCTTATTTAAGTGTTAATCCTCTTTAATTCATGGGGTTTCATAAAGTTAGAAAAACTTGAATAGATAATGAGAGTGAAGAGAAAAAGCAAAGACAAAACATTTCTCAAAAGGAAATCGATTTCAGATAGTGCAAAGGTCAAGTGGTACCCAAAAAGTGAAAAATTGTCATAGTCATCTTTAGGGTGTGTTGAGTGCTCAAAAAATGGAGACTTACTGGGAGAAAAAAGAATCTTTGTTTCTCCCTCGGGTTCAACTGATGAAAAATATGGTGAAGAACTTAACTAGTTTTTACTAGAGCTCCTTTCACCCATGCATTTGATATTCCCCGGTTGACACATCTGGGCCTGCCTGTGGGGTTTTCAGCCTTTGTTTCCTATAACCCCAACTCACGCCCCCTTTGACAAGAGTCCATTAAATCATTCACTGGCAGTAGGCCTTTTAGTTACCCTTATTCATTCACTACGGTGTTGCTCTACTGCCAACGAGCATCCATAGCCCCTGCGGAGTCACCCCGATGTCACAGGCCTTTCTCCGCTGCCAGTGAGAATCCATAGCCCCGACGGATATACTTGCATACCCTATCCTACTATGCACTCATTTGTATTAGTTGACTTTTATTTCGACATAATTCCTTGAGCGAGCGAGAGAGGAGGATGTCTGTTATTTGAAAAAATGAGATGGTTAAGGTGAAATTCACTAGCTCTATCTATGAGATGCATGTAGCCCCTTCCAGCTTACCATATTTCCATTAAGGTTTTACCAGACCACTACACAGACACTTCCACATTTCTCCAAAGTTGTTCATGTGGGTAGGCTAGATAAAGAATCTCTTGAAACAACTACAGGTTACTCAACATTTCTCGTGTTTGTATGTGAGCGATGAGTTAGGAAAAAAGTTCGATATGTCACATGATTTGAGGTCAATGATTGTATTGCTAAACAAAATAGTTCAAAATATCAGAAGCACAATCACAAAAGATAAAACAAAATGTATAAATGCAAAAGATAAATCAATGTATCTAGAATAAACACAGAAGATATATATATATATATATTTAATGAAAATATTGTTTTAGGGCTTGGCCATTCAATGGGAGAGCATCAAGTTCCCCCCTCAGAGCTTTTAGTTGATATGTGCTTGAACCAATCTTCTCGGCCACCTCGAAAGGTTCGAGCCATAGATTCTGAAACTTAGAATGTTTTCCTTTAGGCTCATTTTCTCTATCCCACGTTAGGACTAGGTCTCCTACTTCAAAATTCTTCTCTTTAGATTTATGTTTATCAAACCACCTTTTAACTATCTGTTGGTGGGCTATGAACTTTGTTTTAGCTTTCTCTCTTTCTTTTTCTAGGATGAGCAGGGTGTCAATTCTTTGTTGTATGATTGATGAGGGCTTCCCTATGGAATATTGGGCAAGTTGAAGAGATGGAAGATAAATCCCGTTCAGGAGAATGGATTCATGCTCGTATACCATAAAGTATGGGGAATTCCCTATAGCTTCCTTGGGTGTGACTCTATTGGCCCATAAAGAATTATGAAGTAGATTATGCTAATTCCTATGGTTGTCTGTAACCGTTTTCTTCAATATCCTCACTAGGTTTTTATTAGTTGATTCTGCCACTCCGTTTCCTTGTGGATAATAATTTGCAGAGTATATAATTATGATTCCTTTGTCTAGGGAAAACTATGTTAATAAGGTGGAAGAAAAATAAGCTACATTATCAAAAACAAGGATAGAAGGGAGACCGAACCTTGATTAGTTGTTGTTCTATGAATTGGATTGCCACTTTCTCATTTACATGAGTTAAAGGGATGGCCTCTGCCCATTTCATGAAATAATCGGTGGTAGTAAGTATGTACTTATGATATTTTGAAGAACTTGGTGTAATTTATCCTATGATATCTAACCCCCATTGCTCAAAAGGCTTAGAAACGGTCATCGGTTGGAGTGGGACCGCTGCTCTCTTCTCCCTCCCAATGCTTATTTGACAAGTTTTATAGTTTCTAGTGTATGTGTGAGCGTCTTTGAACAAAGTGGGCCAATAATAGCCAACTCTCAGTATCTTATGAGTGGTGGTGTCCCCTACAAAATTTCCATCTGCAGGACCATCTCGAAGTTCCTTCAGAACTTTGTCTGCATCTTCACGTTTGAGACATATTAAAAGTACCCCATCATAATTAACCCATAAGAGTATCAAATTTATGAGGTGATATTCTGTGGATTTTAACCTCATATCTCTCCTTTCCCTAGGGTTTAGGTTTTCTGGGAAAGTCCCATGGTGTAGGAGATAAGTCAATTTATCATACCAAGACTCTTTCCCTGGGGAGGTGTATGAATCTCCACCACACCATAATGTCATTTCATTCTCCCATCTGAGGTCTTCATTTACTTCGTCCTAAGCTTCAACTGCCAGTTTTCATAACCCGTGTCCTTTAACTAGTTTAGCAGGTTTTATATCTAGATCAAATTCTTGGACTATTTCAATCCATTTTCCTCTTCTTTCCCCCATATCGTGTTGAGTAAATAAGGATCGGACTGCAGGGTGAGGCATGATTACTTTGGTGTTGTTCTAGAGGATGTAAGATTTGAAGTGTTTTACTGATTTGTATACCGCACATGCTTTCTTATCTATAGTAGGGTAATTTAGTTCACCCCCATGGATATTAGTGCTCATGAATGACACTAGGGCCTCGTTGTTATCATCGTCCTTCTGAGTCAATACTGTGGCTAATGATTGGTTGGAGGCCAAAATATAGAGGAAGAAATATTTGTTGAAATTGGGACTTCGCAACACTGGGGACTCATATATTGCAGTCTTAATATTGTTGAAGGCCTTCTTTCGTTCATCATACCACTTAAATTCAAAGACCACGCAAAGACATCTTGATATTGTCTGAAAAGTTTGAGATAGGCCTTCCTTTCCTCTTTTGATATTGTCTTGTCGAGGCTTATGTTTTTGGGGTTTTCCGGAGTTCTGAGATTTATAGTTTCATGCACGGGACATAAATTTTCGGTCTTCGCATTTATTGACCCCTTAAATCTTTCTTTTAGGTAAAAAGGTTTTCTAAATTAGCTATCCCCTTTGGTATCGTGTGAGACTTCGATTTGTTAGTCAATTGATTCATATGAGGGTTGGTTCCTGTTGATTATTCCTAGAATATTTCATCGTCAATAGTCAAGTCTTTAAAAGTGTCCTGATTGGTCCAAAAGTTTATAATCTTTTCATGTCCTTCACAAACCTTCTAGTTAGAAATATTGTTGGGAACCGATGGTTTGTAGAGAAATTCCACAGAAAACCAGGAGGCTTCATAATATTCTAGAGGTGATAGCCTTGAAGCAGCGATGGTCAGGGAATCAACAAGAATGTTCTTTTCTTAGGGGATCATTATAATGTTGAAAGCTTCAAAATGCTCTATTAGCCTCTATAGTTCCTGTTGGTAATTCTCCAGGTGTGGAGAATAACAATGTATAGTATTCCTTACCTGTCTGATAATGAATTTGGATTCTTCAAAAAACTTCAATTCTTGAACGTTTAGGTCTATGGATTTGTTTAACCCTTGTACTAGAGATTCATACTCTGCGGTGTTATTTGTGCATTCAAACTCTAGTATACATGATAGGAAATGTCATTTTCCCTTCGGATTAATGAGGATACACCCTTCTCCTAACCCTTCTTGTGATTTAGATCCATTAAAATATAGGGTCCAAACTTGTGGAAAAAATGTATCACCTTCCTCTTTCCTGTTACTTTCCTCTTTTCCTCCTGTTTGTTCTGTGATTTCTATCACAGGTTCTTGGCGGAAGAGGGTTTCCTCCACCTCAGTCGACAGTTCCTCTAGAAAAATCATTTTGGAGTTTTGAGTAAGAGGGCCATCAGATGTGAGAGGGGAGAAGTTCCCAAAGTAGGAATCAAATGAATAATTTCCTAGCACAGGGAAATATTTCGATGAGGGTTCATTTAGGGTTTCTAATTCAGTGACACTATGTTTTAAATATCTTTCCCTATCAATTTTGATCATATTTGTGTGTCCCTTTAGTGGTAGCCAAAGGTGCACCCAGTCTGTACTAAAGTATCTATTTAACTTCTCGGACCAATCTCGACTTAATAACAATCCATAAGCTTTTGGGATATCTACTACGATAATGTCAATTACTTACACAAATTTAGGGTAAGTCACTATTTTGATCATAAAATCTTTGAGCTCTCCCATAACCTTCACCTGGGTTATGTCTAGTTGTATTACATGTTTATCGCTTTTGAAAGGAACAATGTTTAATTTTTTGCAAATAGACAAGGGAGTAAAATTAGAATATGCTTCTAAATCGACCAAACAATTATGGAGGTTTATGTTGAAGACTTCAAACATTAAAAGGAATGGTGGGACAAAAGGTTCTCTCTTATTATATTGAGAAAATTCATTCACATTTGGTTTATTCCTTGGGTATGTGGGAGTTTGACTCCCCCCTTGGCTAGTATTTGTTGTAGGATTTTCTACTGACTTCAAATCTTGTAATAGAAAGTATTTTTGCTGAGGGATTCTACATATGTCCATAACTGATATATTAGCCTTCAACTTCTTCAAATCTTCTACTATGTTGTAATCCATCTTGGGAGATTCTTGTGTATGGATGTTTATATGGTTTATTCGGGGAGAAAAAGGTGTTTTTTGGTGATCAGGAACTAGTTTCCTTCCCTAAATTTGGGTCGTAGTAAGTTCGTTTGAGACAGGTTGACCGCTACTTCGTGTTTGCACATCCAAGACTTCTGTTGGTGGTTCTTGCACCTCAAACAGGTCATTGGAAGGCATAGCTAGGTTAGGATCCCATATCAACATGGTTGTTTCTTCTAGTGGAGCAATTTCTTCATGACCAACAATATTCATACTAGGGTCGCTTGATTGTTTGCTCAGGGAGACTTTATCCAGAAACCAGTTGGCCATCAAATTCATGGCATGCACCCATTGAGGGAAGTCTCTTTTAGAGTGATTCTCTTGGTGATAAGTGCAGAAAGAGTCAGATGCTACATTTCCCAGATCAATGTTTAGGTTGGTTGGGGGATGTTCAATTGCTTTGAATGGTGGATTCCTTTTAAAGAAAAGGTTATAGGGCCTCTGGCCTTGGTTTCCCTTCCTTGCACTTCTATTCATGTCTATGATTTCATTTGATAGTTTTTTTACCATGCCTTGTAGGTCCTCTATGTCCCCTATTCCCTTTTCAGGAGCTTGTTCTATTTGTTTCCTAGGGGTCTAGTAAGAAATAGTCCTCTCCTGGGAAGAGTTTGAACTTATTTCTTAAATAATGAGACTTGGCCTTACTTACATCCATTCATTTGGAACTCTATCATTTTGGCTTATTCAAAATTCTCAGTTAAGGTTGTTTTGGCAACCCTTTTCACAAACATGGAAATAGAGGTTGGGAGAGCATTAGCGTATACTTCGATTTGCAACTCTTGAGTAGGTTTAGCCTTGGGGTGGAATTTGTTTAAGATGGTGGTAAATATTTATTAAAGTCTTTGACCCTTTCCTTCAAACTCATGGTGGCAACGAACAACTCATCCATCAACGCTCCTATAGTAGTTTCTTCTCCAAATTTATTTAGAAAGATTTTTTGAAACTTCATCCAACTAGTTATGGATCCTATGGGTAAGTGAAAATACCACGTGGAGGATGAATTCTTGAAAGTGGAGGGGAATAGTCTTCAAACTATGTCTTCATGATGGACATTCATAAGTCCGATAGCTAGTATGGATTTCTTGATATGATCTTCAGGCAATCCTGAGGTTTTGGGGTCAAATTTAGGAATTAATTTCTCTAGGTGTCGGGGAAGTTTATGTACTCGTCCTGGGATGGCCAAATCATCTCTGGCCAACCAAGGTTGATTGTTTTGAGGCGGATTTTTCTTTATTCATCATGGTCATTGTTATCTTCCATGTCTTTAGATATTGAGTTAAACCCTTCTTCTTCTAAAAACTCATCGGGCTCGGAGAAGTTAGCCACCAATGTTTTAGGGATTAGATTAAGAGGATGTTCGATTTAGGTGAGGGAGAAATCTATTAGGGATTCTACCATTTGCACAAAAACCTGGTCCAAGGATTCGACCACTGGTATGCTTATTTGTTTTCTTTGAGGAAGTAACGGAGATAAGGGCAGGGCACCGATCTGTTGGGCATAAGCTCTTGTGATTCTTCTAAATTGATTCAATTCATCGTGAGGGAGAGCTTAAGGTATATCAGGGAACATGCATTCTTCCTCAGGCTGGGGTGATTTACTCCTTTTAGGAGTACTCAGTGTGTGTGGTTTGTCTTGGGAATGACTAGCCATGCATGTGGGATGTTTTAAATCTACAGGCTATGTGAGAGATTTTGTAAAATATAGTGTTAGCCATTCATTCTTCAGGCCTTCCTTCTGGCACCAATTCTATTGAGGGATTCTAAATCCCTTTAACTCAACAGTAGGAACCAAACCTTCCACCAAGGCCCAATTAGACTCTACAACATTTAATAGTGGAATGATTCTCCAGATCCTGCTATCCGACCAAAATAATCAATGGGCTTTACGTTTTATTGTGAAGGATTTTTCCTTTAGTTCAGACAATCTCTTTTTGTTTTTCTCTTAGGTGGGACTGATATAAGATAAATCCGGTATAAACCAACTAAGTGACAAAGTGGGAATACACTTAACTATTGGAGAAGAGGTCGAGCTTGGGATAACCCTTTCACTCTAGCATGCAGACAATGATCGTCTACCATGAACCTATTGCTAATACATTAACCGTGTGAGTATTCCAATTACTGACTGAGATACAATTTATCAGAAGAAAACATGCATGCGATAAAAGATGGAAAGTAAAATAATTCACTCAACTCTCATCATCAATTACATAATAACACACAACGATTCATTTTCATCATTAAAGACAACAACTATAAAACATTGAATCAGATAACGTATCAATAGATTTAGTAGTTCTTACTCGTTACAACATCCATTCATGAGACAAAATAAGAAATAATTCTTCTCCACATCCATTCATACATGCATTTGATGAAAAATACAACTTCTCTCCAGTCCCAAAAGGACTTCTCAATTAAAGGAAGATCTGAAATAGTTCTTAACAAAACCAAAAAATGGAGGTCTTTGCAACAACCATTGACCCTTTGCTAATAGGTCAATCCTCCTATTTATAACATATTATTAACTAAAAATAACTATTAAAGTGAAACTAAGTAAAACAAAACTCACCAGATGGCGCCTTCTTCTATCTGTCTTTCTAAGAGTCATCTCAGGATATCACTTAAGTGGGTGACTCTTCTCATACTCTGACCACTTGATGAACAGATCCTACCAGGTGTTGGCATACGGGAATCTATGTCGTTCCATTGGGGCCGAGTGAGTCTCTCTTATCTCTACCGCTTGTGACTGATACTTGAATATACTGGCACTTAACTATTGCAACATAGCTCGATCTTTGATAGAGTTCTCCATAAACTATGTCACCTGAACTGGCACCATGTTTGTCACCTTTTCTATTTCTTCGACCCATGATAAGTCTTGCTCAATGTACAATTTGACTATGTCGCGCAAGTCTACAAAGTCATCGGGTGTGCCAAACTTTGGGAGTTTGATGTCTTTCATCACCCAGTTGATCTTGATCCATCTTTTCTCACATTTGACCCATTTCTCTTGGATTTATTGATGAGTTTCCTGAGACATTTCAACCCAATACTCGATCGATTTCCTTATGCGGTCGATGTTTCTTTCCCTTAGAACCCGGATGTCATGCTCTTCGGTGTCTCAACCCCTTTTTACCGTGTTTATATAGTTGATTCTTTCCATGGCTTGTCGTACTTTCTCGTACCACCTCTCCATATCTTTGCATGTGGCCAGCACCATGAGGGTGTCTTCTTGTAGCTCAACTATCCTTGTAGTGAACATGTGTCGTTCATCTATAAACTTGTTGTAGGCCTCCTTGAATTTACTCCTTAGGTACAATGCAACCTGTGTGGTGTCCTGGTAATATTTCACCAAGTGATGCAAATTTTTTAATTCCTTTAAAGAAACAACCAACTCCTCTTCATCCCTTTTTCCTTTGTCCATGGTGGCATCTGTGATTGCCATCCCTGCATCGATAAGTTTATATGTTTTGGCGTGCTTCGTGTTTATCATCTTTTCCTTCATGATGACGAGGATGGAGTGATCCAGAGTGATCCTCCTCTTCTTGGTGGTTCTCTAGATGATAACTTTCCTTTTCCGGTCATAAGAGATGGCATGTATGTCAACTACTTCGTCCACGTGTTTGGGGATTTTCTGATCTCCCTAGGTCAGTGTATTCCCCAAACTTCCGATGGTATATACTTTCTCAAGACTAGTTGAAATTGAGGCATCATGGGTAGGATCGGTTCTTACTTGATCGTCGGTGGTTGAGACGTAGATTTCTTGTTGTGTAGCTTCTTCCTTTTTTTCGACCAACCTTGGCTCGTCCTTTGGACTGCCTGCTTGGGTCGTCGGTGTATTGGGCATCTTAGTGTCGAAGACACTCTCGATTTCTTGTTCATTATGTGGAAGATCCTAAATTTGAGCATTGGGAGCTAGGGAATATGCCTTCTATGGCTTCTTTTCCTCTTCGATATGTAGAGGGGTCATGAGGGATACTTTTGGTCTCTCATCATCATCATCATCATAGATTTTTATTAATTCTCTTAGGGGGTTCGGTGCACTTTCTCTCCTTGATGTTCCGACTATCTCTAGTTGAGTTGAAACACCTATTGGAAATTTGCCTCTGAAGGTTTCGTTGAGCATCATAAATCTTTCTTGGTTATGAAAGGATTTTCTCAACAAGAATGCATTGACTACACTGAAACCTTTGCTCCTATTGCAAAGATGAATTATGTTTGACTATTTTTTTCCTTTATTGTTGTCCTTGGCTCACAAAACCACCATATTGATGTGAAAATTTCCTTCGTTCATCACGACTTATTTCATGGAACAACCTCCTAGTTTTGTGATAGGTTCCACTATTGTTTTTCACCTACGACACTTTGTTTATGGTTTGAAATAGGCTCCCAAGGCTTGGTATTCTAATATTGACATGGGTTGAGTATGGTTGTTCATGGTAGTAGACCATGAACAACAAGTTATTATTCTTCATTGTAGTAGACCATGTAGACTTGGTTTCACCATGGTTGACTATGGTTAACCAATGGTGACTTTGGTTGACCTTGTTTGACTATGGTCAAGGATGTTTAGCCATGGTTAAAAATTAGTGAATATGATTGACTTTTGTTGATTATTGTTGACTTTGGTTAACCATCTTTGACTATGGTTGAACATAGTCAATTATAGTTGACCATGTTTGATAGTCATCCTTATCTCATTATCTCAATTTAATTAGTTCAATATCTACTCTATTTAATTAATTCAATGCATTAACTTTATAGTTAATTATGCTTGTTCTTAATTTAATTAGTTCAATATTTACTCTATTTAATTCATTCAATGCATTTACTTTATAGTTAACTATGCTTGCTCTTAATTAATTTTAATCTTACACATTATATTATTTACTTTTACATTTTGACTATGTAAATTATGTTTGTTTTTTTATTAAATATAATTTTATATATTATACATTTTAGTTTTAAATATGCAAAAAGTGTGATAATTTAAATTGAGGATTTCACGTTCTAAACACATATCATCTACTTTATTTAATTGGTTCAAAATATCTAATTGACTATGGTTCTCATTTGAAATTGTGTGAAATTAGACATCTTATCTCAACCACTTGTAGCAAACCATTGAGGGAAAGTTGGGGTTCAACTTTGCACCAAGCATCATTGAGGGAAAGTTGGGGTTCAACTTTGCACCAAGCATCTTCTTTGCTAGTCCAATAAAATGCATTAGAAGGAAAACAAAGGATGTTTGGAGTTGGTGGCTTCCACAATTCACAAATATTGGGTTTGTTACTTTTACCACTCCCTCTCAAGAAGGTGTACTATAACTACAATCATTTTTTTTAAAGTATTTTATAAAATTATTTTTTTATAAAGATAATGTTAAATTATGAAAATTTAATAAATTAAAATTGTTTTTAATGTTAGAGCAATTTTTGGATAAGTATTATGTATGATTTTTTTGAAAATTTCAACATTTAAAGTGAACATTCCACTCATCATATAATAAACATTTAAATATTAAAAATTTATTATAATTTAATAAATAATAAATTTATAATAAAATTTGAAAAAAAATATATTAAATATTCACTTAAAATATAATGCAACTTAGCTTTATTTCTTATTTAAAATTATAAAAATCACTCTCTTTTTTTTTCATTTTATTTTTTAGTTTATCACATTTATTATATTTTATTAAATTTTAGAATGATTTTAATTTTTTTAAATTAGTAAAATGTTTTTTTGTTAATATGAATTTTATAACCTATAATCTCAAAATTAAAAGAAATACGCCCTATCCCATCTCCTCTTAAAAACAAACTTCTCCCCCATTCAAAGAATGGCTATGACTAAATACCTAATGTATAAGAACAAATTAAATAACATGGAAGAGAAGAGGCTTCCTAAAATTGCTTCAAAATAGTCATAACCACCATCAACTCAAGCGAGAATGGCATAAATATGCCCGAACTTAGCTAAACTAATGGGGAATCATGGAAGACACCATTTTACAGAATAAAGATACTATTAAAAAAAAGTCAAATCAAAATTTAAGGAAAAACTATGGTGTGATAAAGAGTTAGAGGAAAAAATAAAATTAAGGTATTATAAGGATGTAATCAACCCTAATCTGGAAGATCAAAATTATTTATTTGTTTTTCCAAGTGTTAAGAAAAAAATAATCATTGCTAAGATAAGAAAAAATTCTCACCAGCTCCATAGTGAAACTTCACGTTGGTCAATTCCTAAAATGCCATGGGATGAAAGAGTGTGTCACCTTTGTGACACTAAGAAGGTTGAAGATGAAAAACACTTTCTCTTAGATTATCGAGTCTATACCCATATTAGATCCCATTTTCAAAATATTTGTCACACTACCAACATTCCTAACCTCTTAACTCAACAAAAGTATGATGATCTTGGAAAGCTTTTCATAATGCTTTTCTAGCATAGAAACAAAATTATAAAAAATCTCAAGTAATCACTTACCCTCTTAAAATCTCATGGATCAATTAGGTGTTAGTGGAAGTTAATCATCATCTTCATCATATATTTATTTAATATTTATAATAATTTTAAATTAAAAGTAAGATAATGATGATTAATACTTATCACTTATAAACTCTATAAATATTATATATAAAATGTTATAAATTCAATTCATTATATATATATATATATATATATATATATATATATTCTATTATTAGATTTTCTTTCTACATTAAAATAAGTTAAAATAATTTTCTAAATATAACCTATTTGAAAAGTATAATATATTACTTGGATACACCATATTCATTGTATAAAAATGTTACTATATAAATATATTTAATTTAAAATTATTTCAATATTTTCAATATACAATTATAAAAAATATATAATAATTTATTTCTCTTAAATAAATTTTATTTATACAATCTTAAATTAATTACATATTTTTTAATATAATAAATTTATAAAATTAAATTGAAAAATATATAATATTTTATTTTCCTCCTAATAAAAAACATATATTTTTTTTTTAACTCGGCCGTCGTTCTCTCTCAATGTCGCAGTCTATGTCTCCGCTATCCAATAGGTTTTCCCTCCCTAAACAATCTAGATGAGCCATCCATTCTATGTATGTATGACCGAAGGGACTCTCATCATGCTTAAGACTTCGATGCCATCCAATTATTATAAGTTGCTGAGCTTATCGCCTTAAATTGCAAAAAAGGTAATATTTGTTTCCATGTCTAAGCTTGAGGTTAAGCATAGTTAGAAAGCACATGACTTTAATAAAAGTAACTTCAAATATGACTATAAAGAATACTAACTTTTTCTTACCTATGAAGAAGAGATCATTTTTCTAGAAAGTAATAAAATAAATTAAAATAATCATAAAAACAAAAATGGTAAAATGGTATGGTTTTTTTTAATAAAAATGATAATTAAATCTACATTTTCAATAATATTTAATAATAATTATTAATTAAAAATAAAATTATAAAAATATTATTCATTAAAAATATAAAAAATATACATATATAATTATATATATAGTTTTCAGTGCTTAAAAATATATTTTTTATGTTTTTTTTTATACATCCACATTTCTATTTATGTTAGACTTATTTCAAATATTCGTTTCATATATATACTATCTCTTCTTAAAAAATAAAAAATATACTGAAATTCATTTGTAATCAAAGCGTTTTTGTTTTGACATATAAGCCCACAAACAAATTATTTGTTGTTCTTAATTTTTATTGGACAAAACTTTACAAGTTGAGAGTCTTTTAAAAAGAGGGTTTCCTCTTCTTCTTTGGAATTTCGTCTTTTAACAAGTATAATAACGAAACACTCTGTGAATCTACCAACTTATGTTACAATTTTAAAATAATATATATTGTAAAACTTTTATTAAATAAAATGTTATATATTTATTTGATAAAAAATCAATATAATCGATTAATTAATATATTAGAAATATGTTTTTAAAATTTATTAAGAATAATTAAAAAAAAAGAATATAACACTAAAAATATGTTTTTAATATTTATTAAGAATAATTAAAAATAATAATATAACAGGTTAATATTTTAATCTTATTAAATTAAACTTATTTTCATATATATAATATGATTAAAATAATATTTTAATATTATTTTTTTATTGATCAAGTTATTAATTTAACTCTTTAAATTAATAATTAAAATTAAACATATTTCAATATAATGCAATTAACATAATATTTTAATACAACTGAATTTTTAATTTAAATTTAAAAAATATAAATATAAAATAATAAGAGTAATCCATATTATTCATTTTATTCATTGAATTTAAATTTATATGAAATACAAAAAGCTTCATCTTTTATAAAATTTAAATTGATAAAACATTATCTCATGCCTATATAAAATAATATGCTATATTTTTTAGCATGATAAATTATTCATGAAACTAATATTTAACAAAATTAATAACAAGAATAAAATATAGTTAATAATCATATAAATAAATAAATCATAAAATACAATTAAGTCAATGATCAAAATGCAAAGCATGGCAACTTTATTAATAATACTAGAGTTTCTCCTCATCTTTTTCCTATTAAGACTTTAGAGAAGGAACAAGCACAGGCGATATGCTAGTGAGAATATAAATTCATTTGGGCACAATCTTTCAAAATTATATAAAGAAAACTCCAAAAACATTCATTGAAAGTAAAAGTCTGTATAATAATCATCCAACTAATGAGATTTAAACTAAATTAAACTCTGCATAAATAGGCATGAAAGATTTAAACTAAATTAAACTCTGCATAAAAATGAATGAACATTCAAAGGCAGAAAGTTTCATTCAGGAATGTATACACATATTAACAGAGCTTATGTAATCAAACTTCATGCATAAATCCATCTTTGAGAATTTATAAATCTCTCTCAACGACCTGCAAGCCTGAAAACAAATCACCAAAGTGAAACATCCCGTTCAAACCTCATGGAATTGAAATTAAAAGGCCCTATAAAATAGCATTTAAACTAAACCCTTCATAAATTAAACTTTGCATAAATAGGCATGGACAATCGGAGACAAAAAAATTCATTTAGGGATGTATAGGCATATTAACAGAGCTTATGTAATCAAACTTCATACATAGAGCCAACTTCCAGAATTCAGAAATCTCTCTCACCGGCCTGCCCGCCTGAAAACAAATCACCAAAGTGAAAATTATATCAACAAACTAGAGTCCAATTATAAATTTTAAAATGAAATTAAGAAAACGTCCATAAAATGTGCTATCTATTTAAGCTATGCATAAAGAAAACATGTGAAACATCCGGAAACATGACGTTCAAACCTAATGAAATTGAAAGTAAAGGGTAGTATAAAATAACATTTAAACTAAATTATGCATAAATAAAATGACATTTAAAAAACGTCCATAAAATATTCCACTAGTAATAAAATGTAGAAATTGTTCATCTGGGCATAATTGTTTCCTTTCCACTATTTGAACTCTATAGAGAAAAATGTCCTGCTTAAACTGACGAAATTGAAAGTAAAAGTCCGTATAAATAAAATATACATAATAATCATTGAACCAATGAGATTTAAACTAAATTAAACTATGCATAAACATAATGGAAGAGTTGAGAAATGACCACTGCAACACAACAGACATGAATGACGAAAGGAAGTTTATATAGGAATTTGGGCCCATTGAAAGCATTGGATCACAACCCTTGTAGACGTTGGAGATGGATTTACGGTGCTGAAGAGGAACCGAGAAAAGTAGACGTTGGAGATGGATCTACGGTGCTGAAGAGGAATCAGATCATAACGGTTTGAGAGGAAAAGCAGTATCATGCTTAAGTTGAAGGAATTGAAAGTAAAAATTTGCATATAGATATCAAACTGTAACTGCAATAATTTGAATATATAAATTCCATTGAACATGATTGATACAGTAACTAATGAAAAATAACAAAAGATTAATGAAAAATTGGACAGCCCTTTGGGAGTCGTTTGAATATATAAATTCCATCACATGATTGATACAGTAACTAATGAAAAAATAACAAAAGATTAATGAAAAATTCCACAGCGCTTTGGGAGTCGCCCAGCCATAGTGGAGTTTCCCATCAGAGCCCCAAAAGATATCGGTAAAATAAACAAACAACTCCTCTTCTGGCTTCTCAAAAGAGAGTAATCCCTACACATTAAGAAGTGAATTAAATCCGGTTCCCAAGAATTGATAAATCTCTCTTAACCACTTAATCACTTAATCATTCAAACAAGTCACTAACCTCAAAATTATATCAGCAAACCGATGAGTCCAACTATAAATTTTCAGAAATGACCAGTGCAATATAGCAGATATGAATGACTAAAGGAAATCCCTCCCCACCAAAACACACAACATTAATCCCGAAATCAACAATAACTTAAACATCTAACCTGAAAAAAAATAGTAAACAAAAATGTTGATGCGGAAGACCGGCCCATGAATGGAAAGATGGATGGAGCCAGTTGTTTATATAGGAATTCGGGCCCATTGAAGCCGTTGGATTAAATCCTTGTAGACGTTGGATCTACGGTTCTAAAGGGCAACCAAGAAAAGCATAGACGTTGGAGATGGATCTACTGTGATAAAGAGGAACAAGGAAAAGCATAGACATTGGAAATGGATCTAGGGTCCTCAAGAAAAACCAGGAAAAGCATGAAAAGCATCAGATCTACGATGCTTAAGGAGGGGTTCTGACAAGTAAGTTGGGAGGCGGGACAGAAAGAATAAGTGATGATGACGTGGTGTGGACCGTTGGGAGTTGGTAGGTACGAAAGGGATTAGGATTTGAGGATTGTGAGTTGGCCCTTACGTCCATTAGTTAGTAGATTGAAGGAATAAATTTGAATTTTCCATGATTTTGATGGATTTTGGGTACTATATTTAAAATTTCCTAAAATTTTAAAAGTATTAATAATAAAGTTAAAATTTATATTATTTCATTATTAAATATTAATTATTTTATGATAAATAAAATAAAACAAGAAAATATTTTATTTATATTTAAATACATTATTAAATATTTATTAAATTTAAATAAAAATTAGCTTACTTTTAAAACACCAAATTTCCTTGGTACTTTTCTATAAAGATTATGGAGAACTTAGATGTCAAGTTTAAATAAAAATTAGCTTACTTTTAAAACACCAAATTTCTTTCTTACTTTTCTATAAAGATTATGGAGAACTTAGATATAAAGTTATGGGAAAATAACTTTTACAATCAATGATAAGCTAAAGTCAATACTTTGCTTATCATTATTGAAATATATTGCATCTGTGATTTTTATAAAGATTATGGAGAACTCAGATATCAAATTGTGTTTTGTAAAATCAATTTTTACAACCAAGTTAAAATTAACACATCATTATCCAAATTTTTTTCATCAATACATTTTTTCATTAATTGTATACTCTATGAGAGGTTATATTTAGCTAAGTTTTGGTGATTTTATAATATTCACTATTTGTCTATTATTAACTTGTATCTTATTCCTTTTACCTTGTTAATTTAGTGGTCTTATTTTTCAACTTCTTTTCCTATATACCTACTTAATAAAGATATAAGTTATATAAAATACAGATAAGAGTTAACACTTGTAATGAAATACAATTTAGAAAACTAATTTTTTTTTTAAATTTATGGGTATTGAAATTCTATAAATTTTGTTTAAAATCTTTTTCAATATTTCACAAGTATAATGCATAATATAATATTAGAGAACTAATTTATTGATTAAAAAAATTGTTATTAATTTTTAATGGTTTTTTTAAATT
>JZKD02S1769393.1:309914-324757 GCA_000966675.3 Picea glauca | reverse complement strand
ATCAATATCAAATCATAAACAATCATCTAGCTCACTTATCCATAAACTATTTGCTTTCTTCCATGTCACTTAAACTTCCATATACCACTCTTCAAATTCATTACACACTTTTGATGTTGATTTGCACCCATTGATTCATCCTCCATATCCCATCAATGTGTTTCCTTTATAATGCACACTTTCCATGCTCAATGTTAATAACACTTTTGTTGGTGTCACAATTTATCATGCCTACTTTGGTAATATATCATAGTCATTTTATCTGCATCCTTGAAATATGTGTTATGATTTACTTCTATTACACTTGCACTTTCTTTATTTGTGTGTAGGCTTATTCTTTGCATATGTCCTCCTCTTGCAAATAAATGAATGTGCAGTGTTATTTTAATCCTTCATTAGTTTTCACTTATATTATTTTCTCCCCCCTTAATTTTTTTTATATGGACTCTTAGAAATACACATATTCTCTTCATATGGCGTAATATTCTGATGCAGGAGCATCGCTCACTCATCAAGCGAGCCAGCATGGAGAGGGAGACAACTGGACTAGCCATCACAAATTTTGAAAACTCTTTGGATTTTTTGCACAAAGTATTTAATGAAGCCATTTATGAAGGCGCACTTTGTATATTGTAATGGACCTTGAGCGGATAGCTCTCGTCCTTAGGTAGATAGTCGACATTTAATAGACTTAATGCTGGTAGATAGGAATTTAATTCTAGATTTGATAGTTTTAGAGTCAAAGAGGGAAAACGGATATAGACACCCTCATTGTATCATTGTATCATTAGATTATTGAAGGGGAAAGAAGAGAAGAGCAAGCAGAGAGCTGTGTAAATAACACCCATGTACAGATATTGAATTAATAGAAGAAAGCTTTGATTCAAATCCATGGTTATGTGTCTATTCTCTGTGTATTGATGTTATGCTCATGAATATTTGCTTCATGTCATACATTTGCTCTTATATGTTGTGTATGTGATTTCATGGTTGAACAGAAGTCTGAAAGGGTGAGTGAATGAGTTTCAATTGTTTCTCTAATTGAGCCAGAAGATTCCTGCAAGGAGTGCAGTCGAATTTGTCTGCAAGGAGTGCGTTGACAGAAGGGTTCAATTAGAGATAACTCTTGTTCTCATTTCTTCGAAGGTGTAGATAGGCGTAGTGTCTTGAAAGGAGTGTGCAGGCCAAGCCAAGTCTCAGAATTGCGATTTTGAGTAGAGTATCGAAGGACTGCTGCTGCAGGAGTGCGCAGAGTCGAACGACTTCAACACTTAGAAGTTGTTGAAGATTTTCCGCAAGGAGTGCATGCAAGAAGTTCTCCGAAGGACTTGAGAAGCCGAGAACAAGCTCAGGAGGTATATGCCTTTGAATCCACTGAAGGGTAAGCACAGGGAAGCTGCCATGGAAAGTCGGAGAGGAGCGTCGTAGGTTTGCGAGAAAGTGAACGAGTCTCGTGGAGAGACAATCCTTTGACGCAACCTCCTCCACTCCTCAGAGAATGATCGATCTCACCAGGACCTTCCCTTCCCTCGGCCCGAAGAGTTAGATCACTATTCTAATTCCCTCTCGGGAATTCTTCACCCACAACACTTCTCCAATGATTTCCCTTAACAGTCGGAAAATCGAAATTCGCGATATTGCGAATTCTATGCTCGCGTGCCTTATGCCTCACGAGTCTCGAAACCCGATATGGGTCAATCATTGACTTTTTCCCCCTCCATCATCGAAGATCTTCCCATCGGGATATTGCTACTCGCGATGTCGACAACTTGAATTTTCAAACTCCGAACCCCGATATATCGACCCTCCGATACGATGCCACGTGTACTCCACTAGCTCCCGAGGTCCCACACTGCCACGTCACCGTCGAGATATCGTGAATCACGAATCCAACTTGCGAGCGTTCTCTGCTATCGAGAACACCGATTATTTGGAATCCCTTGACACGCGTCCACACGATCAATGGTTATGATTCTATCGAGATATCGCGGATCACGATATTGCCACTCCCGTTCCAACGGCTTGGTGCTTCAACTCGCGATATGCCGATAAGCGATGGCATGTGCAGATATGATGGTCCCTATGAACCTAGATCGATGGCGTTACTTCCTCCTGAGCTTCGAACTTCTAAATTCTCGCACTATAATCTCCCCACACCTTTGCAAGATCTAACGATTCTCGAGTTCTCGTGAAATATCTCCAGGGGTTTTCAACCATTTAATCTTTCTTTGATATTTCCTGCGAGATGGGTCAACCACTTCCTCCGTGAAGATGTATTCGCCCACTTTCCAACCTAAGGTGTTTCTCTCAGAATTTCCTCAGCAACGCCTGAACTTGTCCTTCAGGGAACTTGTAGGCCTATCTCTCCTGAGCTTATTCTAAAATTTCAAGTCCTCCAGGAAATTCTTGCACGCACTCCTTGCAGAAAATCTTCCACAACGTTATGTGTCGAAACCTTTGACCTCGCGCACTCCTGCAGCGGTAGTATTCGATTCCCTTTGCTCAGAATCGCAACTCTGAGTCTTTTTCCAGCCTGCGCATGCCATCGCATGGCTCTGGTGCCAAGTCTGCATTCCTGAGAACTTAGAACAAAAGTCACCTCTACCCGAACCCTGCAGTCACGCACTCCTTGCGGACAAATTCCACTGCACTCCTTGCAGGAATCTCTTGGCTCAGAATAGAGAAACAATTGAAACTAATTTCTTACTCTCACAGATTTCAGTTAAACCTCTGAAATCACATGCACATCATATTAAAGAAATTGTATAACAGAAAACAAATCATTCATGAGCGCATAAACAACATACACAAAGAAACAACACCAACCATGAAATTGAATCACAGACTCTTTCTATTAATTCAAAAACATATGTACATGGGTGTTCTTCACAAATTCTTTGCTTACTCTCTCTTCTTTCTCTTGAATGAATGATTCTGAATAATCCTCTCTAAAAATGTACAAGTGAGGGCGTCTATATCCGTTTTCCCTCTCAAACTCTGAAACTGTCTAATCTAGACTTAAAACATCTATCTACCTGCATTAAATTTATTAAATACCTTCCTATCTACTAAGGACGAGAGCTTAAAGGCTCAAGGTCCCCTTTACAATACAAGTGTGCTTCTTTATAAATGACTTCATTAAGGGACGACGCAATACTTCCAAAGTATTTCAAAATGCATGCTGGCACTATCCAGCTGTTTCCTCTCAATGTGCTGGCTCGCTTGATGAGTGAGCGATGCTCCTGCATCATACTCCTCGGCTTGAAAACTTTCATGGGCTCCTGTCCATGAGCTCCCACACGGTCTATCCATGCTTTTGGATAACTGCTTCTGTCTCCCAGCTGGCATCCTCCACTGGGTGATTCTTCCACTTGATCATATATTCAAAATACTGCTTTCGCCTGGTCTTTCTACCCACTCTTTTGTCAAGTATATATTCCATCTGTGGCTTCTCTGCAATCAGCATCTGCTTCTGCCACTGGATCTCTAGTTGCTCATCATTTCTAGTCCCTGCTTCCTCAGCTTTATATGGATATAAATCTGAGACATTGAATGTCAGAGATATTCCGATGTCATCCGACAATTCAATCTCATAAGCATTTTCTCCCAGCTTCTTCAGGACTCTGCATGGCCCAATTTTCTTCATTTTCAGTTTGTTGTATGTTCCCCTTGGGAACCTTTCTCTCCTCAGATGTGCCAGAACCAGATTGCCAACCTCGAATTGAAGTTGCCTCCTATGCTGATCTGCTCTGCGTTTGTACTCCTGATTTGAGTCTTGCAATCGCTGCTTCACCTTGCTGTGAAGTTCTCTCATCGCCTCAGTGAACTCCTCTGCGCTAGCATTGCTAGTTGCAGCCGGTTCTGACTCCCTGAGTTCAGAAACTCCCCTTGGTTGTGTCCCATACACAATCTGGAATTGACTTTTTCCTGTACTCCGATTCACAGAATCATTGTAAGAAAACTGTGCCTATGGTAATATGTTGTCCCAGCTACCATGGTGCTCAGTCACCAAGCTTCTCAATAGATCCCCCAGACTTTTGTTGACCACCTCGGTCTGTCCGTCTGTCTGTGGATGGTAGGCTGAACTAAAAGACAAATTAGTCCATAGCTTCTTCCATAGCGTCCTCCAAAAATGACCTATGAATTTGGTATTCTTGTCTGAGACTATTTCTCGGCAATCCATGAAGTTTAACAACCTCTTTGAAAAACAAGTTTGCGATGTGGGTTGCATCGCTGGCCTTATGGAATGGAATAAAATGTGCCATCTTAGAAAACCTATCCACCACCACAAAGATGGAATCAACCCCTCTCTGTGTCCTCGGCAATCCCAATACAAAGTCCATGCTAATTTCCTCCCATGGCCCCTCAGGTATGGGTAATGGCTGATAAAAACTGGCATTTTTCTTCCAGCCCTTCGAATGTTGAAAAATTCGACACCTGTCAACAAACCTCTTGACATATTATCGCATGCCCGGCCAAAAATACGATTCGCTCAGCTTGGAAAATGTTTTATCATGACCAAAGTGACCTACTAAGCCCCCGCTATGTTTTTCCTTTAGCAGATTCTCCCTCATGGAGCAATCTGGAATACACAGTTGATTGCCTGTGAATAACAATCCCTCCTGGATCATGTAATCTATCCATGGGCTTCGATATCTAAGAACGGGATTCTCAGCTGCTTCATATGCTTCCCCGAAGTCTGCATCTCCAGTGTACATGTCCTTCAGATTCTCAAAACCCAATGTCTTGACTCGTAACTCCTGAAACAACAAACATTTTTTTCTCAAAGCATCATCCACTTTGTTAGCAGTGCCTGAAATGTGTTTGATTACGAACGTGAAATTATGCATGTACTCTACCCATTTTGCATGCTTCTAGTTCAACTTCTCCTGTTGACTCACAAACTGCAATGCATGATTATCGCTGTACAATACAAATTCTTTCGGGATCAAGTAATGCCTCCACTTCTTTAAGGCATGTATGATGGCATATAACTTTTTATCATACGTGGAGTATTTATGTTTTGCTTCATCCATATTCTCGCTGTAATATGCAATTGGTTTGTCCTCCTAAATCAAAATCGCTCCTATGGCATATCCGCTCACATCACATTTCACCTAAAATGTCTTCTAAAAATCTGGCAACACCAATACTAGTTGCTCTGTGATCTTTCCCTTCAACTGATTGAAGCTCTTCTCCACCTCTGTTGTCCAATGAAAAGACTTATGTCTTTTCCTCATCGTGTCCATCATCGCTGCGCTAATTCCACTGAAATTCCTGATGAATTTTTGGTAGAAACTAGCTAATCCATGAAAACTCCTCACCTCGAAGATATTTCTCGGTGATGGCCAATTCTTGATCACTTCCACCTTACTTGGATCCATTTTCAACTCATTAGCCGATATGAAGAAACCCAAATAAATGAGCTCTGTCTTCATAAATGAGGACTTCTTCATATTGATCAACATCTTCTCCTGCTATAGTTTCCTCATCACAATGGCCAAATGTTTCAGATGTTCAGCCTTTGTCTTACTGAAAATCAGGATATCGTCCAGATATACGACTACAAACTTCCCGATGAATTCCTTTAGGACTTCATTCATCAGCCTCATGAATGTGCTCAGTGCGTTTGTCAAACCAAACGACATGGCCAACCATTCATACAAACCCTCGTTTGTTTTGAATGCTGTCTTCCATTCATCACCTTCCCTCATGCGAATATGGTGATATCCGCTCTTGAAATCAATCTTTGAAAAGTAATTTGCCCCACTCAGGCAATCCATCAGATCATCCATTCTCGGCAGTGGAAATCTGTACCTAATGGTAATTTTATTGATCGCTCTAGAGTCTGTGCACATTCTCCAACCTTCATCCTTCTTCGGACTAAGCACTGTTGGTATAGCACACAGACTCAAGCTCTCCCTGACCAGTCCTTTGTCCAATAGCTCCTGGACCTGCCTTTTGACTTCCTCATTTTCCTATGGCGTCAATCTGTATGCATCCTTATTTGGTAAAATGGCTCCGGGTATGAGATCAATGTGATGACTCACACTCCTCATCGGTGGCAACGAACGAGGTAATTCGTCCACGGTGATGTCAGCAAACTCTCCCAGCAGTTCCTGAATCTCTTCTGGTAAGTCGTCCACTCTTGTGCTAGTCAGGACAATTCTCAGCTTTCTGACTACAAAGAACTGTGGATCTTCTTTCTTCTCCATCTCTGTGAGAAGCTCCTTCCCACTCATGAGAAGTATGGTACTACTTATTTCCGGCTTCACTTCCTCATCCTTTTTCGGAAGCAATCTGTGTGTCCTCCCATCCTTCTCCAAAGTGTATGTGTTAATTCTCCCATCATGAACCACATTTCAGTCATACTGCCATGGTCTACCCAACAATAGATGACATACATCCATGGGAATGGCATCACACAGAATTTTATCATTATACCCACCTATTTTGAATTCAACCAAACATTGTTTAATTACACTCACCTAATGACCCTTCTGTAGCCACGAGACTTTATATGGATTCGGATGATCATTCGTATCCAGGTCCAACTTCTCCACCATCTCGGTTGAAACGAGATTGTCGGTGCTTCTGCTGTCTACAATGACCTTTCATTTCCAGCCCTTGGTCTTGCATGTAGTTCGGAAAAGTTTGGTCCTTTGAGCTGTGTCCTCCACCTCTTTCTCGGGTGTTAAGAGAACTTTGTGAACCATCAGTGACCTCCCACTTCCGGTGTCTTCATTCTCAACATCACGCCTCTGCGCCTCAGCGATGTGAGATTCTCCTCTGTCTGGTTTCCTGTCTGGACAATCAACAGCTTTATGTCCATCCTTCCCACATGTAAAACATGTGATGACTCCTCCTCTGCCTCTTCCCCTACCTCTGGTACGAGGAAAAGTATTTGCATGAGCATATCTGCCACCCTGCTCTGTATGTTGTCTCCTCGGCTCAGCATATTGGTGTTTTTGCTGTGAGGTTCCACCTCTCTCAATATTACCCTGAGGTTTTTTCCATTCCTCTTTGGGATTCTGAAATCTCTCTTTGGCAACTTCCTTGCCTCTAGGCTGACTTTTGCCTCACCCTCGCTGTCCTTGCTTACGGTTCAACTTCTCTTCAGCTTTCAGAGCCATCTGGTAAGCATCCTCAACTGTCCTGATAGTTGCCATGCTTAATTCATCCTGAATGTCATATCTCAGAAAATTCAGGTATCTAGCTACCTTCTCATCATCGGTCTCCTGATGACCTGCTCTGATATTGAGCTTGTAAAAATCTTCGGTGTACTCCTTCACTGTCATCAAATTCTATCTCAGGTTCTGCATTCTCCTGAACAATGTGATCTGATAATCTCTCGGGATGAACTTTGCCTTCATCTTTGCGATCATCTGATCCCATCTTTTAATCTTTTGTTTTCCTTTGGAACATCTATCTGCCTGTATCTCGTCCCACCATAATGCTGCGTGTCCCTTCAACTCGGTAACAACATGTCTTACCTTCTTATCCTCTTTGATATCCTCATAGTCGAAGTAGGTGTCAAGAGCTTGGATCCAATCCAACAACTCTTTTGCATCCAGGCTTCCCTCATAGATTGGAATGTCCATTTTGGTCTTGGAACTCATCCTGGAAATAGCTTTGATCAACCGTTCGGTTGATGCATCCTCTGTTGTGACTTCTTCTGCATGTCCGACTTCCTCTTCAACTTCGGAATCACTAAGATCCCCTGCACCAACTCTGCGTCTTTGTGCTGTCTCCATCTCCTCAAGTCTTGCTCGGAGATCTCTCATCTGTTTTTCCATTTCTGGATTTCCTGCTGGCCTACCTCTTCTTCTCACCTCCCTGTCTTCTGGGTCAGGTGACTGTCTTTCCCTTCTCGATGGCATGGTGTAATATTCTCTCTCTATTACAGAAAACAAAGAGTAACCTGCTCTGATACCACTCTGACGCAACCTCCTCCACTCCTTGGAGAATGATCGCTCTCACCAGGACCTTCCCTTCCCTCGGCTCGAAGAGTTAGATCACTATTCTAATTCCCTCTCAGGAATTCTTCACCCACAACACTTCTCCAATGATTTCCCTTAACAGTCGGAAAATCGAAATTCGCTATATTGCGAATTCTATGCTTGCGTGCCTTATGCCTCACGAGTCCCGAAACCCGATATGGGTCAATCGTTGACTTTTTCCCCCTCCATCATCGGAGATATTCCCATCGGGATATCGCTACTCGCGATGTCGACAACCTAAATTTTCAAACTTTGAACCCTGATATACCGACCCTCCGATACGATTCTACATGTACTCCACTAGCTCTCGGGGTCCCACGCTGCCACGTCACCGTCGGGATATCGCGAATCACGAATCCAACTTGCGAGCGTTCTCTGCTGTCGAGAACCCCGATTCTTTGAACCCCGATTATTTGGAATCCCTTGACATGCGTCCCCACGATCAACGGTTATGATTCTATCGGGATATCGCAGATCGCGATATCGCCACTCTCGTTCCAACGGCTTGGTGCTTCAACTCGCGATATGCCGATAAGCGATGGTACGTGCAGATCTAATGGTCCCTATGAACCCGGATCGATGGCGTTACTTCCTCCTGAGCTTCGAACTTCTAAATTCTCGCACTGTAATCTCCCCACACCTTTTCAAGATATAACTATTCTCGAGTTCTCATGAAATCTCTTCAGGGGTTTTCAACCGTTCATTCTTTTTTTGATATTTCCTACGAGATGGGTCAACCACTTCCTCCGTGAAGATGTATTCACCCACTCGCCAACCTGAGGTGTTTCTCTCAGACTTTCCTCAACAACTCCTGAACTTGTCCTTCAGGGAACTTGTAGGCCTATCCCTCCTGAGCTTATTCTAAAATTTCAAGTCCTCCAGGAAATTCTTGCACGCACTCCTTGCGGAAAATCCTCCACAATGTTATGTGTCGAAACCTTCGACCTCGCGCACTCCTGCAGTGGTAGTCTTTGATTCCCTTTGCTCAGAATTGCAACTCTGAGTCTTTGTCCAGCCTGCGCATGCCCTCGTACGGCTCTGGTGCCAAGTCTACATTCCTAAGAACTTAGAACAAAAGTCACATCTACCTGAACCCTGTAGTCATGCACTCCTTGCGGACAAATTCCACTGCACTCCTTGCAGGAATATCTTGGCTCATAATAGAGAAACAATTGAAACTAATTTCTTACTCTCACAGATTTCAGTTAAACCTCTGAAATCACATGCACGTCATATTAAAGCAATTGTATGACAGAAAACAAATCATTCATGAGCGCATAAACAACATACACAGAGAAACAACACCAACCATGAAATTGAATCACAAACTCTTTCTATTAATTCAAAAACATCTGTACATGGGTGTTCTTCACAAATTCTTTGCTTACTCTCTCTTCTTTCTCCTGAATGAATGATTCTGAATAATCCTCTCTAAAAATGTACAAGTGAGGGTGTCTATATCCGTTTTCCCTCTCGAACTCTGAAATTGTCTAATCTAGACTTAAAACATCTATATACCTACATTAAATTTATTAAATACATTCCTATCTACTAAGGATGAGAGCTTAAAGGCTCAAGGTCCCCTTTACAATACAAGTGTGCTTCTTTATAAATGACTTCATTAAAGGACGACGCAATACTTCCAAAGTATTTCAAAATGCATGCTGGCGCTATCCAGCTGTTTCCTCTCAATGTGCTGGCTCGCTTGATGAGTGAGCGATGCTCCTGCATCATCCTTCATTTTGCAGTTTTAGCAAAGGAAGAACGGATGGTCGAAATCCTTCGAGGAGATTTCACGAAGTTCTGTGGGCCGTTGGATGTTGCAGAGGTGCAAGGAGGTTACAGTGAGAACGTCTGAAGGTTCGAAGCTCAGGAGGGGTAGAGCTGTTGATCCAGGCCACAGGGGCCATTAGATCTACACGAGATATCATGTATCGGGGGTTCGCAAGTTGGAGCTGCAAGGGATTGCATCAAGAATTGCGATATCGTGAGACGTGATATCCTGACAACCAAAGGGTAGCGTGTGGTGGGACCGCAGGAGTAAGTGGAAGATAGGTGTCAGAGATCGAGAGATCTCGTGAACTTGGAAGTTCACAGGGTGAGAGCCCAAGTATTGGGTACTCCAAGTCACGAGGATGTGAGGTGGCAAGTAGCAAAAGCGTGATAGGATCGTATCGACGTTTCGGTGCATCATGTATCGGGAGTTGGAAAAACCGAGGGCTTGGTATCGAGAGTAGCGAAGTCACGATAGAGCCGAAGGCCCGATAGAGGAAAGAGGAAGTCAACATTGACTGACATATCATGTCTTGGGGAATTGAGAACCCAACGATCAATCGAGAACTTGCGAAGTCGCAAGTTCCAATTTCTCGATAAGTGAACAAAGGGAAGTCACGCAGAAGAGAATCTGTGGGTGAAAATTTCTTGATAGGGAAATAGAAGGACCTTAGAGTTCTTCGGGTCGAGGGGAGCAAGATCTTGTGAGAGAGGATGTGCTCCGAGGAGTGCGGCTACGTCAGTTGTGGTATCAGAGAGGGAATATCTCTTTGCTTTCTATAGTAGAGAAGAAGGATTCACCATGACGCCCAAAAGAGAGAGACAATCACCTGATCCAGAGGACAGGGAGGTACGAAGAAGAGGTAGGCTGGTAGGAAATCCAGAAATGGAGAGGCAGATGATAGATCTTCAATCCAGGCTTGAGGAGATGGAGACAAATCAAATATGCACAGCTAGTGCAGGGGATCTAAGTGATTCCGAGAGCGAAATTGAAGCTGAACGAGAGGAGGAAGTTGCAGTCGAAGATGCATCAACTGAGCGATTGATCAAAGCTATTGCTAGAATGGGTGCGAAGGCAAAGATGGACATTCCAGTCTATGAGGGGAATCTGGATGCAGAAGATCTACTAGATTGGATCCGAGCTCTTGACACCTACTTCGATTATGAAGACATCGAAGAGGATAAGAAGGTCATACATGTTGTCATGTGCTTGAAAGGACATGCAACATTGTGGTGGGACGAGCTACAAGCTGACAGACGCTGCAAAGGCAAGCATAAGATTAAGAGTTGGGACCAAATGATCGCGAAGATGAAGGTGAAGTTCATCCCAAGGGATTATCAAATTACTCTGTTCAGGAGAATGCAGAACCTGAGACAGAAGCTGATGATAGTGAAAGAATACACTGAGGAATTCTATTGACTGAACATCAGAGCAGGTCATCGGGAGAGTGATGATGAGAAGGTTGCTAAATATTTGAATGGTCTGAGATACGACATTCAGGATGAATTGAGCATGGTAACCATACGAACAATGGAGGATTCTTATCAAATGGCTCTAAAGGCAGAAGAGAAGTTGAGCCGTAAGAAAGGTCAGTGAGGGAGAGGCGGGAGTCAGCCCAGAGGCAAGGTAGTTTCCCAGGAGAAATACCAAAAACCCAAAGAGGAATGGAAGAAACCTGAGGGTAATATTGAGAGAGGTGGAACCTCACAGCGAGGACAACAATATGTTGAACAGAGAGGACAACATATAGAGAAAAAGGGAGAATATGCTGACGCAAACACTTTTCCTCGTACCATAGGTAGAGGAAGAGGCCGAGGTAGAGTAATCACATGCTTCACATGTGGAAAGAATGGACACAGGTCATTTGAGTGTCTAGAGAAGAAGAAGGATAGTGGAGAAGCTCACATCACTGAGGCGCAGAAGCGAGATGTTGAGATTGAAGACACAGAAGGTGGAAGGTCATTGATGATTCCTAAAGTTCTCTTAACACCTGGAAAGGAGGTGGAGGACTTAGCTCAAAGGACCAGAATGTTCAGGACATCTTGCAAAACCAAGGACTGGGCATGCAAGGTTATTGTTGATAGTGGTAGCACAGATAATCTCATTTCGATCGAGATGGTAGAGAAGTTGGAGCTGGATACGACTGATCACCCGAGTCCATACAAAGTTTCATGGCTATAGAAGGGACATCAGGTAAGTGTCACTAAAAAGTGTTTATTTTAATTCAAGATAGGTGGGTATAATGATAAGGTCTTATGTAATGTTATTCCCATGGATGTATTTCATTTATTGTTGGGTAGATCATGGAAATATGAAAAAATTTGCTTCATGATGGGAGGATGAACACATATACTTTAGAGAAGGATGGGAGGATACACAGGTTTCTTCCGATAAAGGATAAGGAGGTAAAACCAGAAGTAAACAACACAATACTTCTCATGAGTGGGAAGGAGCTTCTTACAGAGGTAGAGAAGAAGGAAGATCCACAATTCTTTGTGGTTAGAAAGCCGAGGATTGTTCTGACTAGCACAAGAGTGGATGACTTACCAGATGATATTCAGGAACTGCTGGAAGAGTTTGCTGACATCATAGTGGACGAATTACCTCATTCATTGCCACTGATGAGGAGTGTGAGTCATCACATAGACCTCATACCAGGAGATATTTTTCCGAACAAAGCTACGTATAGGTTAACGCTGCAAGAAAATGAAGAGGTCAAGAGGTAGGTCCAGGAGTTATTGGACAAGGGATTGGTCAGAGAAAGCTTAAGCCCATGTGTTGTTCCGATAGTACTCAGTCCAAAGAAGGATGGGGGTTGGAGGATGTGTACCGATTCAAGAGCGATCAATAAGATAACCATCAGGTACAGATTCCCATTGCCGAGAATGGATGATCTGATGGATTGCCTAAGCGGGGCAAATTATTTTTCAAAAATTTATTTGAAAAGCGGATATCATCAGATTCGCATGAGAGAAGGCGATGAATGGAAAACAACATTCAAGACAAATAAAGGTTTGTATGAATGGCTAGTCATGCTATTTTGCTTGACAAATGCACTGAGTACGTTTATGAGGATGATGAATGAAGTCCTGAGGGAGTTCATCAGGAAGTTCGTCATTGTGTATTTGGATGAAATACTGATTTATAGTAAATTAGAGGCTGAACATCTGAAGCATTTGGCCATTGTGATGAAGAAGCTACAGTAGGAGAAGTTGTTGATAAATATGAGGAAATCTTCATTTATGAAGACAGAGCTCATTTATCTAGGTTTTGTCATATCGGCGAATGAATTGAGGATGGATCCAGATAAAGTGGAAGTAATTAAGAATTGGCCATCACCGAGAAATATTTTCGAGGTGAGAAGTTTCCATGGTTTGGCTAGTTTCTACCGGAAATTCATCAGGAATTTCAGTGGAATTAGCGCAGCGATGATGGATACAGTGAAGAAGCGACATAAATATTTTCATTGGACAACAGAGGTTGATAAGAGCTTCAATCTGTTGAAGAGAAAGATCACGGAACAACCGGTTTTGGTGTTACCGGATTTGCAGAAAACATTTAAGGTGAAATGTGATGCAAGTGGGTTTTCTATAGGAGCGGTCTTGAGTCAGGAAGATAGGCCAGTTGCATATTTCAGCGAGAAGTTGGATGAGGAAAAAATGAAGTACTCCACGTATGATAAGGAATTCTATGCTATCATACAGGCGTTGAAGAAGTGGAGGCATTACTTGATCCCAAAAGAATTTGTATTGTACAGTGATAATCATGCATTACAATTTGTGAGTCAATAGGAGAAGTTGAATCAGAAACATGCAAAATGGGTAGAGTATATGCAGAATTTCACATTTTTGATTAAACACATTTCGGGTACTGCTAACAAAGTGGTTGATGCTTTAAGCAGGAAGTGTTTGTTGTTGTAGGAATTCCGAGTCAAAACATTGAGTTTTGAAAATCTCAAGGACATGTATGCAGGAGACGCAGATTTTGGAGAGGTGTATGAAGCAACTGAGAATCTAGTTCTCAGATATCGGAGCCCTTGGATAGATTACATGATATAGGAGGGATTGTTGTTCAGAGGCAATCAATTGTGTATTCTGAAATGCTCCATGAGGGAGAATCTGTTGAAGGAGAAGCACAGTGGTGGATTAGCAGGACACTTTGGCCATGACAAGACATTCGTGAAGTTGAATGAGTCATATTTTTGGCCAGGGATGCGAGAAGATGTCCAGAGGTTCGTTGACTGATGTAGAATTTTCCAGCATTCGAAGGGGAGAAAACAGAATGGAGGTTTATATCAACCATTGCCCATACCAGAGAGGCCATGGGAGGCGATTAGCATTGTAAAGCCCAGAAATATATATCTAAACATTGTTATCCTCACAAGCAATTATTTCTTAACTAAAACAATATCTATTCAGCATAATATCGATCTTCATACCAACAACTTCAGCAAGTTAGATTCATCAAATATTAACGAATTCATAGAAGAATAAATAAATGCATAATTCAACAGGGTACCTGGTTCTGATGCTATTTCTGTTGCCAGCTGCCTTGCTGCTACTGCTCTCCTCCTACCTGCTACACAGCCCAGTCCTATTGCAAACACAGAAAAATTACCCAAAACTATTATCCACCCTGCCAACTAGGAAAACACCCTAGCTCCAGGATATCTACGGATATCCTGGCCCTCCGAGCCCAAAACCTCTAGCAACCCTGGTCCACTGTGTCAATCCCAAACACAAAATTCCTCACTGGTCCATACTCAAAGTTCTCCCCAAAAAAATCATGGTCTCCTTCCCGTCGAATGCCCCCCTCCAACTCCTTCCTTCCTTCCTTATCCCTCCCTTCACCGACACTCCTTCCTCCATTAAATTCCTTATCCCTTCATTTAATTACCCTTATCCATTCATTAATTCTCTTATCTTCTCGGGATCCTTATGTGATCCTTTCTTGCATACGTAACTTGATTAAATGTTATATTTTATTCTCCACCTTTAATTTAATACTTTATTAATTAATGAATTAATTAATAATTAAATCAATCATTAACCATATTGATTAAAGAGTTA
>JZKD02S1769393.1:239733-279985 GCA_000966675.3 Picea glauca | reverse complement strand
TTTCTTGGCGAAGAACCCTGCTTATCATTCAAAGACAAAGCACATTGATGTTCAATATCACTTTGTGAGAGACATGATTGAAGAAAAGAAAGTATCATTGATGAAGGTAGACACTAGGAAGAATTTTGCAGATTCATTAACAAAATCTGTGAGCACTGCAAAGTTCTCTTGGTGTAGAGGATCCATGGGCATTGTTTCCCTAGATTGTTGACTATGTAACCCTGTAACCCCCTGTGTGCAAAGAAAAAAACAAGTGGGAGAATGTTGGGTATGTGTTATATTCTTTGCATGAGTAGTAGTGTCTGAGCACCTGTGTCGGGCGCGCAGGGGGGTTAGAGGGGGGGTGTAGGGGGGTGGAGCCCCCTGCACGGGAGTTCGGGGGCAGTGCCCCCAATTTTTTTTTTTCGGGCCAACATGTTTTTGCCGGGCCGACATGTTTTCGCCGGGCCGACATATTTCCGGGACGACATATTTCCAGGACCACATGATATTAGGTGGTTTTCGGCACATGGTTTTTTGTCGATGGTTTTCTAGTTCTGGTTAAGGAATTAGGTTTTTGGACTAATCCAGGTCATTGGGTTAGGGTTTTGGATGCCACTGGCTCCTATATGTATATTGTATTGTAAACAATGTAACACGGTGTATGAATATAATATATGTTGGTTTTCCCAGTTTGGGTTTCCAGGTGAAAAATCTCTGTGTAATGTTTGTATTTGCCATTGTATCTTTTCTGTTCTTTTCTGAATATCAGTTTGCAGTAGATATTGTACAAGGTTAGAATTTACAATACCTCTCCATTCCTTTCCTTTCCTCTCCAAGCCATGTATTTCCTTATCATTCCATGCCATGACATGCCTTACATTTTCTTGCATTGTCATGCCATACCATGCCTTACATTTCCTTTAATAGCCTTTCCATGCCATGCCATGCCTTTCCTTTGAATTCCATCCCTTTCCTTGTCATCCCTTGTCTTTCCTTGTCATGTTATGTCATTCCTTTCCATTCCATTCCATGGAATTCCATGCATTCCCTTGCCTTTCCATGCCATGTCATGCCTTTACATTCCATGCTCTACCTTTCCTTGCCTTTCAATGTCATGTATTTATTTGCCAAGACATGACTTGTCTTTCCTTTCCATGCAATACCTTTCCTTTCCATGCCATGCCTTGCATTGTCTTTCCTTTCCATGCCATTCCATGCCTTACCTTTCCATTCCATGACATGCCTTTATATGCCATACCATGCCTTGAATTTCCTTCACCTACCATGTCATGCCTTTCCTTTCCATGTCATGCCATGAAATTCATTGAATTTCCTTCACTTACCATGCCATGCCTTTCATTTCCATGCCATGCATTGACTTTATTTACCATGCCATGTATTTTATTTCCTTTCCATGCCATGACATGCCATGTCAATCTATGCCTTGCATTTCCATGGCATGCCATGCCATTCCATGCCTTCCCTTGCCATGTCGTTTCTTTCCATGCCATGCCTTGCCTTGCCATTCCATGGCTTTCCATACCATGCCATTTCATGTCTTTCCATGCCATGACTTTCCTTTTCATGCCTTAGCTTGCCCTGCCATACCCTTCCTTTCCATGCCATGCCATGTCTAGCCTAACAAGGTGTTAAATTGTAAAACATATGTAATAAGTATTGAGCAAAAAACTAGTGTCAGAGATCCTCAAACACACGTTTCTCCATGAAACAAAATTATAGTGGAGGGGCACCACTAGATAATACCCAGTGCCCCAGATCCAATGCAATAGATGGTTCATCCATCCAAGTCCCATTTTTAGTTTTATCATGATTTGAAACTTTCTTCCTCAATCCATTTAGGGACATGTTAACAATTTGGTTTGGGGGCTTAAAATAAAAGGACATGCCCAATTTGATTGGTCTTCATGGGTTCCTATTCCCATTACAAGAAAGGACATGCCTTGCCTTTCCATTCCATGCATTTCATTGTTGTGCCTTGTCTTTCCATGCCATGCCTTTCCTTGAATTGTCTTACCTTTCCATGTCATTCCATGCCCTACCATGGCATGCATTGCATTTCCTTGCCTTGCCATGCCATGCCTTTTCATTCCAAGCTATGCCTTTCCATGCCTTTCCTTGCCATTCCAACCATGCCATACCTTGCATTGTATTGCCTTTCCATCCCTTGCCTTTCCTTTCCATGCCATGCCATGCCTTGCATTGTATTCACATATCGTGCCATGCCTTTCCTTTCCATTCCATTCCATGCCATGCCTTGCATTTCCTTCACTTTCCATGCCATGCCATGCCTTGACATGCCTTGTCTTGCCTTGACATGCCATGCCATGCCATGCCATGCATTCCCTTGAATTTCCTTTCCTTTCCATGCCATGCCATGCCTTTCCTTTCCATTTCATGCCATGTCTTTCCATGCCGTGCCTTTCATTGCTAATCCATTTCTTTCTGTGCATTTGCATGCCATGTATTGCCTTTCCATGTCATGCCACACCATGCATTGCATTTACTTTCCTTTCCATGCCATGTCTTTCCTTGACATTCCATTCCATGTGGTGCCATGTCATGCCTTTCCATGCCATGGCATGCCAATCCATGCCTTGAATTTCCTTTTCATGCCATGAAATGCCTTTCCTTTCCATGCATTCTATTCCATGTCTTGCATTGCCTTCATTTTCCATGTCATGCCTTTCCATTCCATGCATTTCCTTCACTTTCCATGTGATTCCTTTCAATTCCATGCCTTTACTTTCCTTTCCATGCCATCTCATTGTATTCCAAGCCATGCATTTCCTTTCTATTCCATGTCATGCCATTCCTTTTATTTTCTTTCCTTGCCATGCCATGCCTTCCCTTTTCATCCCTTTCCTTTCCATTGCATGCCTTGCCTTGCCATTTCATGCCTTGCCTTCTCATGTCACGTGATTCCTTTGAATTTCGTGCCCTTCCTTTCCTGACCATTCCATGCCATGCCATGCCTTCCATTTCCATGCCTTTCCTTTCCAAGCCATTCATTGCCTGTCCATGCCATGCATCGCCTTTCCATTCCTTTCCATACCATGCCATGCCATGCCTTTCCATGCCATGCCTTTTCTTTCCATGCCTTGGCTTTCCTTTCCATTCAATGCATTGCGATTCCTTTTCTTTCCTTTCCATACTATTCCTTGCCTATGCATTCCATGCCATGCCATGTCTATCCTAAAAAGGTGTTAAATTGTCAAAAATATGTAATAATCATTGATTAAAACCCTGATACAAGAGATCCTCCAACAAATGGTTGTTTGGGAAACAAAATGACATTGGAGGGGTCCCACTAGATAAAACTCAAAGCCCTGGATCCAATGAAACCAATGGTTCTTCCATCTGAGTCTCGGTTTGAGTTTTATCGCAAGTTGCAGCTCGCCTCCTTAAGTCATTCATGGACATGTCGATAATTTGGTCCGAGGGCATAAAATACAAAGAGAGAAGCATAATAGAGTTTTGTAATCTCTCACACATCTATTTTTCCAAGGTCCATGTGACCAAGATACCCACAATTTCCCAACACAGTGTTCTTGAAAATCAACCTCATGCTTAGAAATTGCACTATCCCTCATTGACCAAAACCCTATTGTCAGAGACCCTCCAACAAATAGTTGTCCATGAAACAAAATGACAATAGAGGGGCCCCACTAGCTAAAACCAAGTGCCTCGGATCCAATGGAACTGACAGTTCATCCATCTGAGTCCCGGTTTCAGTTTTATCATGACTTGAAACTCGCCTCCCCAAGCCATTCAAGGACATGTCGACAATTTGGTCTGGGCGAATAAAATCTAAACCAAGCATCATAATGAAGTTTCATAAGCTCCAACACATCTATTTTTACAAGGCCCATGCGACCACACTACCCAAAATTTCCCATCACATTGTTCTTGAAAATCGACCTCATGTTCATAAATTGCATTATGCCTCATTGAGAAAAACCCTAGTTCCAAAGATCCTCCAACAAATAGTTGTCCGAGGAACATAACGACATCAGAGGGGGCCCACTAGCTAAAACCTAGTGCCCTAGATCCAATTGAAGTGATGGTTCATTAATCCGAGTCTCATTTTGATTTTTATTGTGAGTTTCAACTCGCCTAATAAATCCATTTAGGGACATCTCAACAATTTTATCCAGGGGCATAAATCCAAACCAAGAAACATAATGGAGTTTTGTAAGCTCCCGCACATCTATTTTTTCAAGGCCGATGTTACCACAGTAACCAAAATTTCCCAACATAATGTTCTTGAAAATCAACCTCTTGTTCATAAATTTCACTATGCCTCATTGAGAAAAACCCTAGAGCCGAAGATCCTCCAAAAAATGATTGTCAGGGCAACAAAATGACAACAAAGGGGCCCCACTAGATAAAACCAGGTGCCCCAAATCCAATGCAACCAACGGTTCATCCATCCAAGTCTTGGTTTGATTTTATCATGAGTTTCAACTTGCCTCCTCAAGCCATTAAGGGACATGTTGAAAATTTGGTCCAAGGGCATAAAATCCAAACCGAGCAACATATCGTAGTTTCGTAAGCTCCTTCTCATTTATTTTTCTAAGGCCCACGTGACCACACTACCCACGATTTCCTGATACAATGCTCTTGAAAATCATCCTCTTTTTTAGATATTTCACTATGCCTCATTGAGAAAAACCCTAGTGCCGAAGATCCTCCAAAAAATGGTTTTTCACAAAACAAAATGACAAAAGAGAGGGCCCACTAGCTAAAATCTAGTGCCCGGTATCCAAAGAATCCGGCGATTTGTCCATTCGATTCTTGGTTTGAGTTTTATCGTGAGTTGACACTCATCTCCTCAAGCCATTTAGGGGCATGTTGGAAATAGACATAGACCTAAACCATGGCCATGACCTATACAATGAATTAGACCATGGAAAGACAATGCATGATAAGGCAAGGCATGACAAAGCAATGTCTAGGTATAGGTCTAGGTCTAGGTATGGAAATGCAAGGAAAGGAAAATCAAGGCAAGATAAGACAAGAGAAGGAAATACATGACACGACTAAGGCATGGAAAGGAAAGGCATGATATGGAAAGGAATGAGATGGCCTGGAAAGGTGAGGCATGACATGGCAAGACAAGGCAAGGAATGGCATCACAAGGAAAGGCATGGAATGGAAATACATGAAATAGGAAGGAAGTGGAAGGAAATGCATGGCATGGAATGCCATGGAAGGTAAAGGCAAGGTAAGGCATGGAAATTCATGGGATGGAAAGGCAAGGCAAGTCATGGAAAGGGATGGCATGGAAAGGCATGGCAGGGAATGGCATGGAAAGGAAAGGCATGGAATTTCATGGTAGGGAAAGGCAAGGAATGGCATGGAAAGGCAAGGAAATGCAAGGCATGGCATGAAATGGAAAGGAAATGCAAGGAATGGCTTAGAAAGGAATGGAGTGGCATGGAAAGTCAAGGAAACACAAGACATGGCATGGAATGGCATGGAAATGCATGGCATTTCATGTAAAGGCATGGCTTATCAAGGCAAGGCATGGGATGGAAAGGCAAGGAAGTGCATGACATGTCAAGGAAAGGCATGGCATGACAAGGAAAGGAAAGGAAACGACATGGCATGGAAAGGAAAGACAACCAATTTGACTAGAAAACTTCTTCTAGCAGCTTCTAGAATAATTGAATTATTTGACCTTCTATGGTCTTATAGATAAATCCCTAACTGTGAGGAGTTATGTGATGTACCACATATCACCGGAAATTACACGAAATGTATTATTCATCTGTGATAGTCTTACTTGCATATTCACTAATATTCACGTATTAATTCCTCAAACAAACTCAGGTTCCTTAACCACACCTCTCAGGTTACCAGAATGTGCTATCGAACATACTGAAGGGTTGACATCAATCTCCAAGCCTTGAATATTTTCTAGTATTGTAAGAGTTATAATATGTATTCCAAGAAATACTAGGATTTCCGTGAAAGAGAGAAATAAATTTCTCTATTGATTTAGTACCAGAAGCTTCCCCAGTATAAAACAAACCTTACAGAATGAGTACACCATAACTAAAATAATTAAAAATGTAGCTAGAAGAACTCTTGAAGAATGGGTACATACACCCAAGTGTTTCACCTTAGGGAGCACTGATACTCTTTGTCAAAAATAAGGATGGAACATTGAGGCTGTGTACTGAATTTAGACAACTAAGTAAAGCCACTGTGAACAACAAATACCCTCTACAAAGAATCGATAGCCTATTTTATCAAATAAGAGGAGAAAATATATTTTCAAAGATAGACTTGAGATCCATATACCATCAAGTTAGAATCAATGATGAATACATCACTAAGACAACCTTTAAAACTAGGTATGGACATTATGAATTTGTAGTGGTTCCATATGGATTGACCAATACACCAACTATCTTTATGTGCTTATTGAATGGTATATTCAAAAATTATTTGGATAATTTTGTCATTGTGTTCTTTGATGACATACTTATTTATTCTAAGTCCAGGAAGAGTAAGAAAATCACTTGAGGTTGGTGTTATAAGTGCTGAGGGAACATTGGATTTATTATAAACTTAGTAAGTGTACTTTTTACCAAGAACAGATCCATTATTTGGGGCACATTATTTTAGAAAAGGTTATAGTAGTAGACCTAGAGAAGATTGAATCCATTAGAGGATGGCCAACACCAAGGAATGTTTCACAAGTCTTATCTTTTATGGGATTAGATGGATACTATAAGAGATTTATAACAGGGATCTCTAAGATGGTTCATCCCATCACTTTTTTGCAAAATAAGGGAATTAAGCTTGAATGGACAACAAAGTGTGAAAATAATTTTATTGTTAAGAGAGATACTTATTAGTGAACCTATTTTGAAGATTGTTGACTGAAATGAGAATTTTGTGGTATGTACAGATGCATGCAAGGAAGGCCTTGGAAAATTCCTCACTCAAAATGGGTATGTCATTAGTTATGAGTCCATAAATATTAAAGAACATGAGAGGAATTATGCCACACATGATTTGGAGCTTGTTGACATAGTTCATGCATTAAATATGTGGATACATTATCTCATGGGAAAGATATTTGAACTAAGGACAAACCATAGCGGTCATAAATATCTTTTTGAATGCGAGGATGACAATATGGTTGAAATTGTTAAGTGAATATGACTTTGAAATCAAGCATATCAAGGGAAAATAAAATAAAGTTGTTGATGATCTCAACATAAGAGTACATCTCATGCATGTTATAATCGTTAGTGTGCATCAATCAGATTTGAAGAAAATTGTTCTAGATATTGTTGTTACAGATCAACATTATATACAGGTAAAAGAATTTTACAGCAGGAAAATGTACAACAAAAAATTAAAGAGTATGAGATTAAGGAAGATAGATTACTTATGCACAAGAATATAATTTATGTTCCTAGTTATGGAGAACTTAGGAATTTTGTATTAAAAGAAATGCATAATGTTCCATATGTCGTACATCCTTGTTATTAGAAAACAATTGTAGCAATAAGAAGCCAATTATTTTGGCTAGGAATGAAGAATGATGTTGTTGATTAAATTTCCAGGTGTATTGAATTCCAGAGAGTGAAGGTTGAACATAGACACCCAATAGGTTTTCTACAACTATTACCAATTCCAGAGAATAAATGGGAAGTGGTAACCATTGATTTTATAACTAAGTTTCCCAKRAMAAYAAGKAAACATGACTCAATAATGGTAGTGGTTGATAAATTGACAAAGGATTCTCATTTTGTTTCTCCTAATATGACTCATAYAATAGATAATRTTGTATAAATTTACATGAGGGAGATTKCTAGGTTGCATSGAATACCTAAGYCGATTKTTTCAGATATAGACATAAAGTTTACTTAAAATTTTTGGACAGGAATATTTAAAGGATTTGGTACAAATATGAATTTATCACAACATACCATCCATAGTCATATGGGAAGACAAAGAGATTCAACCAAGTAATTGAGGACATGTTCATGTTGGTTGTGGAGCCTGATTATCTTCCTGTTTCATAGGTATTTGTTTTCAGTCATGTTTATACCCCATGAAAAATATACATCCTGGAATACTATACACCCCTCCACGAGGGGGGGTTGTAGGGGGGATTCCCCCCCCCTACGAGCTCCATGGGGATCATCCTAAAAAAGGGAAGGACATGGCAATTTATCTCATGGATGTAGATCACACTGGGTGAACCACATATATCTATGTCTCTATTGTATTGTGTATCTTTTGTGTTTTATTTCCACATTTTATTTTATTTTATTACTTCGTGATCTTGTTTTTTCTAGCAACTAGTATCATAGAGAAGGGTAACTTGTAGGAATAGAGGGTTATTGGTTTGAGTGGAAGCAATGGAGGAAATTGAAAATTTTAGGATCGATAAATTTAATGTCCAAAACTACTATTTATGGAAAATGCAGATAGAAGAATATTTATATTAGAAGGATCTATTCCTACCATTAGGTGGATTAACAAAGAATCCAATGGCAATGAAGGACAAATAATGGGAGCTTATTGACATAAAGGGACTAGGAATGATACAACTGATCTTGGTAGCATCAGTGGATTTCAAAATTTCGAAAGAAAAGGCAATGAAGGAGCTCATGGATGCATTGGCTAAACTGTATGAAAAGCCCTGAGCATCCAATAAGGTATTTCTAATGAAGATGTTAGAAGGTGGGTCTATTGCAGATCATTTAAATGAATTTAATATAGTTACTAATTAGCTAATTTCTGTAAAATTGGACTTTGATGATGAGGTTGGGGCTCTTTTAATCTTGTTCTCATTGCGAGAAAGTTGGAACGAATTGGTCATGGCTATAAGTAACTATGTCTCTGGTTCAAGCACTTTAAAATTTGATGATGTTGTTGGTGTTATCCTTAGAAAGGAAATGCGATGGAAAATCACAGGTGATACATCAAGTAATGCATTAAATATGGAGAACATGGGAAGAAAAAAGGATAGAGGAAAAGGCTCATGGAACTGTGGGAATTCTAGGAAGAGCAGATCCAAATCTAGACTGGGAAATATAGAGTGATGGAATTTTTAGATGAAAGGTGATACAAAAGAATTGCCTTCAAGGTCAAAAACACACACATGGAGGCAATCAGAGGACATCTCAGCAATATCATAATTTCAAATCGTGCATTTAACTCAAAATTTAATGGGTTGTCGAGATAATTTTGGAGACAACATTTTAAATATAACTTGTTTGTAAAGTTTGGAAGGACTGTAAGAAACTGTAGATATGGAGTGTCGACTATATTTGGTAGTAATTAGCAGTTATTGTAATAGGACTGAGTAGGTGTTAGTTTTAAAAGTTCGAAATGATAGATTTCAGAATAGGACGAGGGAGATCACAGAGCCAGTCCTTAGATATTATGATTTAAATTTGTAATGGGGAGATATAGAATAGAGGATGGATAAGTGTTGTAGGAGAGATCAGTAGAGTAGAGTAGAGTAACAGAGACATTGTCTATTTTCTTTTTTTATGAATGAATAGAACAGATGAAAATTGTCTCAAATCCTTGGATTGTATTCATCTCAAATGTGATTGTATAAATGTTATTCTGTATGTATGATTTTTATCAGTTCATTTCATGTATGCATGATTTGAGGGTGGATTGTATGAACCTGTAATGAACTAGAGAAGTTTCATTTGTTTTCTTCTGAACCTTGTATGAAAGGTGTGCATCCCAAATGCAAGGTGTGCATTGATTGAGTCTTGATATGACTTAGAGAGGGAGGTTCAGAGAGAACAAATGAAACTTGAGAATCCAGGTTCAAGGAGTGCACAGAGGCTAGAAGCGACCAAGGTTCAATGGAACAACACAGAAGAACACCAGGTGGGCGTAAGGTATTTTATTTTCAAGAAAATTCCTCGAATCTGAGTTGTTCGAGATCTTTGAATGCAAGGTGTGTGTAGGAGATAAAACATTCAAAGGGATGAAGCTCAGGAAGGATAGTAATTTTGGTCACAGATCTTCAGAAGAGAAGAATTGAAGGATGAGGCCTTCGACACTTAGAAAACATTTTAATTCTAAGAGACGGGAAAGATCAGGAGGAGGAGCACCACAAACTGTTAGATCTAGTGCAGAGGATAGATAGCCATCGGATCTGGAGGAAGGTGCACGAAGTTTAACCATGTGTATGCAGAGGGGAACAGACTTGTCAAAGTCTCGAAAGCATCAGAACCATCTATCATTAGAGGCTACGTGGTGAAGATCTGGGAGTCATCAGGGTTTCAAAACTTAGGTGTATAATGGTGGTGAGAAACGAGGATTCACGAGAACCGAAATCGTGAAATCATTCCAGTCGTCGGATCTAGGGCGACAGGTGTTAGATATCTACACTGATTGGTGTTTTGGTCGTTGGGAAACCAAAAGTGAATACTTCCCCAAAATCGCAAAAGGCACATCGTCATTTTAAATCTTGGTCATTGATTCGGGGAGAATCACAACCATATATTGGGGGTGAGCATGGATCGTTGATTCCCCAAAAAAGTTTTCAGAGATTTGGGGATCGGGGGAAAGTGTTGAACGGTCTAGCCACTTCACAAACTGCGAAGTCCCGATACGCGATTGGAGCTAGGCCATGGTTTGTAACCTGTGGTCATATGAAAGGAGGAGCTAACGAGAGCTAGACCCTGTCAGAGTTTCAAAAATCGGGAGTTTGAGGTACAAGGTGATGATTTCTTCAAAACGTTGATACCCAAACTGTGACAAACCTTTGGGCTTAGTCGGTGGTCACAGGTGGTGGTCACAGGGAGAAAGGAAACACGAGGATCTGGGGCTCGTTAATCCCTTTCAGAGTTCGAGAGTTGGAGAGTCAGGGGTGACTCATACATCGAAGCCTCGAGGTTGTGAATCGCGGTGCACCTTTTGTATAGGTGTGTGATCACAGCCTGTGGTCACGTGGAGTGGAGGCTTGCGCTTGAGTGCTTGGTCACGTAGGTGGATTTTCATGAGGGGATCTGTGGATTAGTTTTATTAGAGGTTCCAGCAAGGACCAGAGAGATATTCCAGCTCCAGGAAGGACACGATCCAGTGATCAGGAGGTCGGAGAAACCCTGCCGAGGTAGGGGGGCTACATCAGGTGGTATCGGAGCTAAGATATGAGTGTGTTTGTAGATGACAGACAAAAGGAAAGGAGGAAAGTTGGTATCCTTTGTAGTATCAAAGGAATTTAAAAATTTATGTTTGTAGATGACACAATGAAGTCGTGCCACCTAGAAGACGTAGAGCGAATGCAGAGATGGAAGAAGGAATGAGGCGACTCTGAATGAGATTGGAAACCATGGAGATAACACAGATAAGAGCATAAAATGTTGGTGATATCAATGAATCTGAGAGTGAAAAAGAAGAAAAATCCAAAGCACATGATGTAGAGGATGCTGCACAAGATCGCTTAATAAAAGCTATTTCAAAAATAGGATCCAAAGCAAGGATAGGGATACCTATGAATGGAGGCAATTTGGAAGTTGAAGAATTGTTGGAATGGGTACGCGCCATTGAAAAGTAATTCGATTACAAAGATATTGAAGAGGAAAAGATGGTGAAGCATGCAGTGACAATACTAAAAGGCCATGCAACATTATGGTGGGATGAACTGCAACCCGAGCGCAGAAGAAATGGTAAGAAGAAAATTAAAAATTGGGATAGGATGTTAGCCAAGTTGAAAGCCAAGTTTATCCCAAAGAATTACCAAATCAATATTTACAGAAGATTGCATAACCTGAAACAGAGAGGTTTATCAGTGAAGGAGTACACTAAAGAATTCTACCAACTGAATATTAGAGACAAACAAAAAGAGAATGAAGATGAGAAGATAGCCAGATACATCAATGGGACAAGATATGAAATTCAAGAGGAAATCAACATGATTTCTATTAGTAAGGTCGAGGATGCCTATCAAGTAGCCTTGAAAGCTGAGGAAACATTGGCTAGGAGGCAAAGCCAACGAAGTAGAGGTGAAAAATCAAGCAGAGGCAAGGGAAATAGCAGAGAAAAGTTCCAGAAGTTGAAGCCTCAAGATGACAAATGACATGGTCACCATGAGAAGGGTGGAAGATCTAAAGAAGGACAACATGGTGGAAGAAGTTCTTTTCCCAGTGGTAGAGGAAGAGGAAGAGCCATAGGAGGCATAGTTAAGTTTTATACCTGTGGAAAAGAGGGCCACAAATCTTGGGATCATCCCAACAGAAAAAGAGAAGGTGGAGAAGCACACATTGTTGAAGCAGAGAAGCATGTGAAAGAAGAATCAGCAGAAGGAGGAAAAAACCTCATGATGAGGAAATTTCTTCTCACACTAGAAAAGGAACTAGAGGTACCAGTTCAACAAACAAGCCTATTCAGAATTGCTTGCAAGATGAAAGATAAAGTTTGCATGGTGATCATAGATAGTGGAAGTACTGACAATCTAGTATCCATAGAGATGGTGGAAAAGCTGGAATTGAAGACAACTACATATCCAAATCCATATAAGGTATTGTGGTTGCAGAAAGGACATCAAGTCATGGTAAGTCAACAATGCCAAGTTGAATTTAAAATAGGAGGTTACAAAGATGAAATATTGTGTGATGTAATTCCTATGGATGTCTATCATATTTTATTGGGGATATCATGACAATATGACTGAAAGTTTAATCATGATGGAAGGAAGAATACCTATACCCTAGAAAAGAATGCTAGGACACATATGTTGCTACCCATAGAAGATAAAGAGATAAAGACAAAAGCTAGTCCAAGCATACTTCTCATGAGTGGGAAGGAACTCTTAAAATAAGTTAAGGAGGAGAAATAAATGTAGTCTTATGTAGTGAGGAAGCCTACAATTATCCTTACAAATACTTATATAGAAGATTTTCCTATAGAAATATAGGAACTATTAGGAGACTTTGTTGATATAGTCGTCAATGAGTTACCAAACTCATTGCCACCTATTAGGGGCATAAGCCATCATATTGACCTTATTTCAGGAGCTAGTTTACCAAACAAAACAACTTATAGGTTGACACCTAGCGAGAATGAGCATGTCAAAAATCAAGTCTAAGAGTTGTTGGATAAAGGGTTAGTCAGAGAAAGAATAAGCCCATGTGTAGTACCAACTATATTGAGTCCAAAAAAGGATGAGGGATGGAGGATGTGTACATATTCTCAAGCCATCAACAAGATAACTATTAGATACAAATTTCCTTTACTAAGGATGGATGATTTGATGGATTTTTTAAGTGGATCAAGCTATTTTTCCAAGATAGACTTGAAGAGTGGTTATCATCAAAAAAGGATGAGAGAGGGAGATGGATGGAAAACAACATTCAAGACAAATGAAGGATTGTTTGAATGGTTGGTCATGCCATTTGGTTTGACAAATGCACCTAGCACATTTATGAGGTTGATGAATGAAGTGTTGAAAGAATTCATAGGAAAATTTGTCATAGTATATCTGGAAGACATACTCGTCTTAAGTAAGACAAAGGAAGAGCACTTAAGACATATGATATCAGTGATGGAAAGGTTGCAACACGAGAAATTATTGATAAATCTGAAGAAGAGTTCTTTTATGAAGAAGGAGTTCATATATTTGGGTTTCATAATCTCTTAAAATGAATTGAGGATGGACCTAGAAAAGGTGAGAGCAATCAGAGAATGGCCATCACCAAGAAGCATATTTAAGGTAAGAAATTTTCATGGGTTAGCAAGATTTTATAGAAAATTTATCAGAAATTTTAGTGCCATATGTGCACCCATGTTTGACACAATGAAGAAGAAACACAAGTCCTTCAGTTGGATGGAAGAAGCTGAAAAAAGTTTCAAAGTGTTGAAAAAAAAAATCATAGGGCAGTCAATTCTGGTTTTGCCAAATTTTGGAAAAACATTTCAAGTGAGATGTGATGCAAGTAGATTAACTATTGGAGCAGTCTCGAGTCAAGACAATAAGCCAGTTGCTTATTTTAGCGAGAAACTGAATGATGCCAAGAAAAAGTATTCCACATATGACAAATAATTTTATGTAGTGATTCAAGATTTGAAAAAATGGAGACATTATTTAATTCCTAAAGAAATTGTCTTGTATAGTGATAATCATGCTTTGCAATTTGTTACTAGGCAAGAAAAGTTGAATCAGAAACATGCAAAATGGGTAGAATTCATGCAGGATTTTACTTTTGTTATTAAACACATTGTTGGAACTGCTAACAAAGTTGCAGATTCTTTGAGTAGAAGAAGTTTGATTGTATAGGAATTACAGGTGGAGACCATGCGGTTCGAACACATCAAGGATATGTATAAAGAAGATGCAGATTTCAAAGCGGCTTATGAGGCATGAAATAATCCTTTATTGGGAGATAGAAGCCCATGGATTGAATATTTGATTCGGGATGGATTAATGTTCAAAGGGAGCCAATTATGTATTTCGAAGTGCTCAATGAGAGACAACCTATTGAAAGAAAAACAAAATGGAGGTTTAGCTAGACACTTTGGTAACGACAAGACATTTGCATAGTTCAATAACTCGTATTATTGGTTGAGCATGAGAGAAGAAGTGAAGAAGTTAGTGAAAAAATGAAGAATTTGTCAGTATGCAAAAGGAAGACAACAGAATACTGGTTTGTATCAGTCATTACCAATTCCAGAGAGGCCATGGGATGCAATCCATATGGACTTTGTTTTAGGATTGCCTAGAAATAAAAAAGGGAGTGATTCCATATTTGTTGTGGTAGACAGATTCTCTAAAATGGCACATTTCATACCATACCAGAAGATAAGTGATGCCACACACATTGCAAATTTATTTTTCAAAGAAATAGTGAGACTACATGGATTGCCAAGGAGCATAGTTTGAGACAGAGACGCCAAATTTGTAGGACACGTTTGGAGGACTATATGGAAGAGAATAGGGATGGAATTATTGTTTAGTTCAGCGTATCACCCTCAAACAGATGGACAAACTGAAGTTGTGAATAGAATTCTCAGAAACTTATTGAGAAGTTGAGTCACTGGGAAAGGTCGACAATGGGATCATATTCTAGCGCAGGCAGAATTTGCATTCAACAATTCAGTGAACATGAGCATAGGAAAAAATACATTTGAAATTGTGTATGGCATACAACCAAGAGGGATTACAGAATTGAGGGATTTGCATCAAGATGAATTCAGAAGTGCTGGACCAGAATATTATGCAATAGAAATGTAGAAACTTCATGACAAAGTCAGAAAACAACTACAGGACAGGAACCAGAAATACAAGAGTAAAGTTGATCAAAAGAGAAGAGAAGTCCAATTCGAAGTTGGAGATGAAGTTTCAGTGCACTTGAGAAAAGAGAGGTTTCCAAGGGGAAAATACAACAAGTTAAAGATGAAAAATATTGGACCATGCAGGATTCTCAGAAAATTCATAGCCAACGCTTATGAGATTGAGTTGCCAAATAATGTTGGGATATCATTGATATTTAATATTGCAGACCTGTATCCTTACAAGAAAGATGAAGCAGGAGAATTAGATGACCAGAAATATATTTTGTGGGAAGAACAATTTCCCACAGCAGAAAAACCTCGGATAGAGAAAATTATTGAATAGAGGGATGGAAACAAAACTAGGCGGAAGACATACCTTGAGTACTTAATGAAGTGGAAAGATCATCCAATGGAAGATGCAAGTTGGGTTACAAAACCTGATATTTTGAATCATGGAAAGACAATGCAGGAGCTCATGGAAAGGAGTCCGTGATTTTTTTTATCTACGAGAGTATGATGCAGGAGCATTGGCTTCAAGGTCAACAACGCACATGTGGAGGCAATTAGAGGACATCTCAACAATATCAGAATTTCAAATCGTGCAATTAACTCAAAATTTAATGGGTTGTTGAGATATTTTTGGAGACAACATTTTAAATTGTAACTTGTTTGTAAAGTCTGGAAGGACTGTAAGAAACTGCAGATATGGAGTGTCGACTATATCTAGTAGTAATTAGAATTTATTGTAATAGGAATGAGTAGGTGTTACTTTTAAAAGTTTGAAATGATAAATTTCAGAACAGGACGAGAGAGCTCATGGAGCCAGTCCTTAGATATTCTAATTTTCAATTTGTAATGGGGAGATACAGAATAGAGGATGGATAAGTGTCATAGGAGAGATCAATAGAGTAGAGTAGAGTAGCAAAGACACTATGTATTTTCATTTTTATGAATGAATAGAACATATGAAAATTGTCCCAAATCCTTGGATTGGATTCATCTCAAATGTGATTGCATAAATGTTATTCTGTATGCATGATTTTTATTAGTTCATTTCATGTATGAGTGATTTGAGGGTGGACTGTATGAACCTATAACAAACTGGGGAAGTTTCATTTGTTTTCTTCTGAATCTTGTATGCAAGCTGTGCATCCCAAACGCAAGGTGTGCATTGACTGAATCTCGAGATGACTCAAAGAGGGAGGTTCAGAGAGAACAAAGGAAACTTGAGAATACAGGTGCAAGGAGTGCATAGAGGCTATAAGCAACCAAGGTTCAAAGGAACAACACAAAAGAATGCCAAGTGGGCATAAGGTATTTTCTTTTCAAGAAAATTCCTTGAATTTGAGTTGTTCGATATCTTTGAATGCAAGGTGTGCGTAGGAGATCGAATCTTCAAAGGGATAAAGTTCGGTAAGGATAGTAATTTTGTGCACAGATCTTTAGAAGAGAAGAATTGAAGGCTGAGGCCTTCGACACTTAGAAAACCTTTTAAGTCTAAGAGACGAGAAATCTCAGGAGGAGGAGCATCGTAGACCATTATATCTATTACAGAGGACCGATAGCCATCAGATATGGAGGAAGGCACATGAAGTTTAACCTTGTGTATGCAGAGGGGAATGGACTCATGAAAGTCTCGAAAGCATCAGAACCATCTATCATTAGAGGATACGTGGCGAAGATTCGGGAGTCATCGGGGTTTCAGAACTTAGGTGTATAAGCGTGATGAGAAAAGAGGATTTAAGAGCATTGAAATTGAAAAATCATTCCATCCATTGGATCTGGGGAGACAGGTGTCAGAGATCCACACCCATTGGTTTTTTGGTTGTCAGGAAACCGAAAGTGAAGACTTCCCAAAAATCGCAAAAGGTACGTCATCAATTTAAATCTTGGTCGTTGATTCGGGGAGAATCACAACCATAGATTGGGGGCGAGTGTTGATCGTTGATTCCCCAATGAAGTTTTTGGAGATTCAAGGATCGGGGGAAATTGTTGAATAGTCCATCCACTCCAAAAATCAGGAAGTCCCGATATGCAATTGGAGCTAGGCCATGGTTTGTAATCGGTAGTCATATGAAAGGAGGAGCTAGTGAGAGCTAGACCCTATCAGAGTTTCGAAACTCGGGAGTTTGAGGAACAAGGCATCGATTTCTTCAAAACATCGATACCTGAACCGCAACGCACCTTTGGGCTTAGTCGGTGGTCATAGGTGGTGGTCATGGGGAGAAAGGCTATGAGAGGAGCTGGGGCTTGTTAATCCCTTTCAGAGTTTGAGAGTTGAAGAGTCAGGGGCAACTCATATGTCGAAGCCTCGAGGTCGCAAATCACAGTGCACCTTTTGTATAGGTGTGTGATCACAAATCGTGGTTGCATGGAGTGGAGGCTCATGCTTGAGTGCTTGGTCACGCAGGTGGAGTTTCATGAGGAGACATGTGGATTGGTTTTATTAGAGGTTCCAACAATGACCAGGGAGTTGTTCCATCTCCAGGAAGGACATGATCCAGTGACTGGGAGTTTGAAAAAACCCTGCTGAGGTAGGGGGGCTACATCAAAAGGACATGTGAAGAAAGACTACAGAGCTCCACAGAAACAAGCATATGGACAACAATATAAAAATCAGGAATCAAATGTAACAGATGATGTGTTACAAAATGATTTGATTCTTTCTGTAGAAAACATTTTTGAGTCTTGGGTAGTAAATTCAGGGGCATCATTTCATGCCACACCTCATAGGAATTTTTTTCTAGATTATGTTTAAGTTTTTTTTGGACAGGTTCATTCGAGTGATGATGCACCACGCAAAATTGTTGGAATGTGAATGGTAAAAATAAAGCAAAGGAATGGAAACCAGTGGTTGTTCAAAAATGTAAGACATGATCCAGATCTAAGGAAAAATATAATTTCAACAGAGAAGTTCACAATTCAAGATTGTATATCCATATTTACATATAATGCGTGGAAGGTCACCGAAGGATCACTGATGATAGAAAAAGGAAAGAAGGTAGGTATGTTATATTTATGTATTTGTAATACTAAATATTGTATCTATTTAGCTTCTACAAGAGTGGATACCACACTATGGAATCATAGGCTTGGACACATGAGTGAGAAGGGGATGTATATACTTCACAATTTTTTCTTTTCCAGATCTTAAACAAATTGATTTGGATTTCTGCGAGCATTGTGTTTATGGAAAACATAAGAGAGTCATATTTGTCAGAGTTGGAAAAGAAAACAATAGTGAAAGGTTATATATTGTGCATACATATGTATGGGGGCCGACTCAGGTATCATCTCTTGGTGTCTCTTTTTATTATGTTACTTTTATTGATGATGCAACTAGAAAAACTTGGGTTTATTGCATTTGAAAAAAATATGATGTTTTTGATACTTTTAAGAAATGGAAAGATTTGGTTGAGAATGAGACAGGGAAAACATTGAAGTGTCTCAGATCATACAATGGAGGTGAATATTGTAGCAATGATTTTGATGATTACTTTTCATACCATGGGATTCGTAGAGAGAAAAAAGTTCCAGGAACACCATAAGAAAATGGTGTGTCAGAATGGATGAACATGAGCATCATGGAGCGTGCAAGGAGTAGGATATTTCATGTTGGTTCACCCTTACATTTCTATGAAGATGTTGTAGATACTACTATTTACTTAATAAAGAAAGGACCTTCAAGCTCTTTGGATGGTGGAATTTTGGAGGAGGAATGGATAGGTAAAAAGGTAAACTATTATTTTTTGAAGACTTTCAGCTGTGAATCATTTGTCCATATTGATAAAGAAAATAGAATAAATCTTGAGGCGAAATCCAAGAAGTCTACCTTTATTGGATATGATGTTAATGATTCTGGTTATCGTTTATGGGATTATGAAAATCATAAAATCATTAGTAGTAGTGATGTCATATTCAATGAGAAGGTCATGTAAAAACATATGTTGCAGGTAAAGAAACAGGAAATAGAAAAAATAGAATACATAGTGCTTCATGAGATCACTGAAAACGAAATTACAAAGGCATGAGAAAATAAAAATGTACAACAATAGGCACAAGAGGTACCTCAACTTCTACAAGTTTTGTTAGAATATCTACTAGGTTAAGTAGATCCATTGAATGATACTCTCCTTCATTGTATTATTTATTGTTGATTGATTCTCATGAACCAGAATTTTATGAAGAGGCAATATAGGTAGACACTAAAAATAAGTGGGAGCAAGGAATGAAAGAGGAAATGTATTCCTTGTAAATAACCAGACTTGGGATTTGGTTCAGTTTCCTATAGGAAAAAGATCATTGCAGAATAAATGGTTTTACAAGTTGAAGGAAGAAGATGAAGGAAAAAAGTGCTACAAGTCTAGACTTGTTGTAAAGGGGTTTGCACAAAAGAAAGGTATATATTTTGATGACATATTTTGACCTGTTGTTAAAATGACTTCAATTAGGACTATTTAAGTCTTGTGGTAGTATAAGATTTACATCTTGAATAGTTATAGTAGAAACAACATTTCTCGATGGGGTTTGGGAGGAACATATTTATATGCATCATCAATAAAAGTAACATAATAACAAGGTCCAACAAGAGATGATACATGAGGTGATTCCCATACATCTATATGCAGAATCTCTAACCTTTCATTCTTATTTTATTTTCTGAGTCTGAGAAATTTGAAGCTCTTTTGTTTTCCATAAACACAATGCTCATAGAAATCCAAATCATTTTTTTTAAGATCTATAAACAAATTTATTTTGTGAATTATATGCATCCCCTTCTCACTCATGTATCAAATTCTATGATTCCACAGTGTTGTATCCACTGCTATAGAATCTAAAGAGATAGAAGAATCAAGATTACCAATACATAAATACAATGTACCTACCTTCTCTCATTTTTCTATCACCATTAATCCTTTGATGACCTTCCATGCCTTATCTGTAAATATATATATACAACCTTCACTTTCCAACTTCCCTGTTCAAATTAGATTTTTCCTTATATCTGGAACATGTCTTAACTCTTTCAACAACCATTGGTTTCCATTCCTTTGCTTAATTTTTACCTTTCCCATTCCAATCATTTTTCATGGTGCATCATCACCCAAATGAACCTGTCCAAAGTGACCTTGAACATAATCTAGAAAATGTTTCCTATCATGTGTGGCATGAAATCAAGCCCCTAAATCTACTACCCAAGACTCATAAATATTATCTACAGAAAGAATCAAAGCATTGTGTAACACATCACCTGTTACATCTGCTTCCTGATTTTTCTCCTTTTGTCCATATCTTTGTTTATTTGGAGCTCTATATTCTTTCTTGAGATGTCCTTTCTTCCCACAATTCCAACACTCTATCCTTCCTAGTCTGGATTTGGATCTTTCCTTCCTAGAATTCTCGCGGTTCCCTGAGCCCTTTCCTCTATCCTTTTGTCTTCCCTTGTTCTCCATGTTTAATGCATTACCTAATGTCTAACCTATTCTTTTCTTCGCTAAGGATGAAACCAACAACATCATCAAATTTTAAAGTGTTTGAACTAGAGACAGAGTTACTTACATCCATGACCATGTTGTTCCAACTTTCTGGAAATGAGCACAAGATTATAAGATGCACGACCTCATCATCAAAGTACAATTTTGTAGAACTTAGCTAATTAGTGACCATATTAAATTCATTTAAATGATCTATAACAGACCCACCTTATGACATCTTCATATTAAATAATCTATTCATTAGAAATAACTTATTGGACATGGATGGTTTTTCATACAGTTTAGCCAATGCGCCTATGATCTCCTTCATTGTATTTTCTTTCTAAATATTGAAAGATCGACGCTGTCAGGCTCAACCATATCGTTCATAGTGCCTTTCTGTCAAGAACCTCCCATTCTTCACCCTTCATGGGAATCAATTTATTTTCTATTCCACCCAATGGTAAGAATAGATCCTTCTGATATAAATAATCTTCCATTTGCATCTTCCATAACTGGTAGTTTTGGACATTAAATTTCTCAACCCTAAACTTTCCATCTTTCGCCATTTCTCCCACTCGAACTAGGAACCCTCTTTTCTTGCAAGTTGCATTTCACTCTAATACCATTTGTTAGAAAAAAAGGATTGTGGAGAAACACAATAAAAAAAAATGCGAAAATAAAACACAGAAGATACACAATAGAATAGAGACAAATATATGTGGTTCACCCAGTGTGGGATATGTCCACCGGAGAAATTGTTAGGTCCTTCCTTTTTATTATCCAACAAATGAGGGGATACAACCTACAACACAAACATTGTAACTTCCTCTTCTTTCTCTCATAATATCCTCTCTCATAATACAATATTCACAATTGATACACAACTGCAATACAATTCCCTCATAAAAAGAGGGTTTCCTTCTAAGTGAAAAGACCCTAGCATAACTTATACTGTCATATCTATGACCTTATAATGAATGGTATAAATTTAGTATGAAATTACAATATACATTTAGAAGGCAATTTGTCCTTCGGGGGCTTCTCCCCCGAACCCCCACCAGGGACCCGCTTGCCCTTAGACCCATGAGACAAGAGAATGAGACACCCACAGGGGGGGAAAGACCCCATTGCAACCTCCCTGTGTCAAGGGATGTACAATATTCCAGGTTATATATTCTTCATGGGGTATAAAAACGGATGAAAACAAAGAGTAGTGAAATAGGAAGTGTAACAAACCTCCTCGTTACGATGACGAATCTCCTAACAAGTAATTTTTTTTTATTTTTTGTGTGTGCGTGTGTGTACAAGGGTAATAAACACATTAGAATCTACGTCGCCACCTGACGATGAACAAGACACATACAATGACGAGCATAACATCATGACCTAAGACACACATCAAGTATCTGCATGCAATGAATGACAATCAATCGACAATTAAATAAGATTGACTACCCGCCTGTCCTACCCTGCAATGGTTAGGATCTCCAAGACACATAAGCAATTCTCAAGCCCAGGTTCCCATCAAATTTAACCATTTAAGTTCTCAAGGCTAGTGACTGTTTTGAGGAACATGGAGGTGTCTACATCCCCTATCACAATCAAGACTGAAACTAAAAATGCTAAATCCACCAACATCAACGATCAACTAAGATTCGTTCTATCAACCTAAAATCATTTAACCAAGGGTGAGAGTACTCTTTACCGTTAACCATCGTACATTAACTATAATTAACCGCGTAGTAATAATATAGCTCGAAATCAATCCATCATCATCAATTTTGATTAGCGCATTAGAACACATTTTAATCAACCACTCTATCTACAAGGCGCAAGAAATTTGACTTACCAACCAATCACAATCAATCATGCATCTATCTAAATCAACAGAGTCTAAGATTATCGATCTTAACACAGAGTAATCAAGTTTACAATGAGAGCGGAAAAGTTTAATCATTCTAGATTATTATACTTGCAGTCCTAAAACCAACATTTTATTTAATTTATCATGACAAAATCTCAATTAACGCTACAAGTAAAGAAGTGTCTTGTATGTATCAATTCTATATTTACTAAATGTCATTATATCTATAGTGTAATTCCATTAAGTAACATTTAATTAAAGATGTGTCAGTTACAATTGTTAATCATATGCTACAATCAATGTAGATAAATTAATGCTCATGAATAAAGAAGGATTATCCAATATCCCAACATAAAAATATCTCTTAAGGGTCACTTGTTAACTTATCAAGAATGACACCTAGATTTCTTTACCTTCCCCATTTGTTAGTATAACAAAGCACTTAAGGATATAAGCCTTAAGGATAGTTCGAGGTTAAGGGTTTAAATGTTGAATAATTGAAAATACACCCACAAGCATAAGCATTCCAGAGCATCCCCTCTGTACACTAAATCATTATTAGATATAAGAAGTTCATATTAATACAAACAGTTGACTTTACTAAAAGAAATGTACCATCATAATTAATCACTTAACCACACATGTTTTCCCTAGCAAAAACCTTAAGGTAATTGGTTGCATTCTGTTTTGGCAAGTCGAATTTAATCACTAACTTAGMTATGACMAATTATGTCAAACATTTAAATTAAAAGAGTGTAAATTGATAGTCAAACATTACTAACAATAGATGGCCAACAGGTTGTCTAGMTRAAGCRCTTGAATGARCTTYTGAAGTGYTRGAATARMTTCCATACCATAGTAMAACTAAAAATCATAATGYTGGAATTGTTTCACAATTAGTTCCCTTAGTYTTTCYRTTAGCATTTTAACSAATGTATATTCTTATTCTGAATATACATATTATGTTTCTGAATATACATATTMTGTACTYTTATACTTATTCTGTGTCCTTTTTGTTTTKKTTTYTTAAATAAACTATATTTTTKCCATAGTGTGCCTARCATTTACTTCATCCAAATAATAATTTATGTTTTTAATTGTATTTGAGAAATATACTTATTTCCTTTTATTCTTCTTCTAGTCAACCCTTATAACCATATGATCCATTACAAAACTCGTAATATTGTTCCATATTTGAAGGAATAGTACTCTATGGATTCACACATTTTATTTTGGTATTTAAATCTATACTAGGGATCTAGTATACAGATCACTATTTTCTTTGATCTTAAATGCTCCAACAATTTTTATTTTCTACGAATGAATTATTAATAAAGAATACACCTGAATGCATGTTCTAGGTATAAGAAAGCATTAGATGACATCTTCAGCTCATAGAATAAAATTATTAATGATATAACATAGAAAGGAAAGACTTCAAGATCAAATAAAACACAGAGAATATAAAATAAAAAACAATCCGTTCCTAGCATGCGATCTAGCACAAAGCCATTTAGTTGTTGCCATAAAATATATCCGTCGTATCTAACATATATCTAAAGGCTCAGTTAAATATTAGTTAGTTAAACATATATCTAACATATATATATTAGTTAGTTATATATCATAACCCAACAAATATCTAAAGGAACTGCAAATTGGCAAGCCTGTCAGAGCTCTTTGAACACGCAGGTGGGCGCAGCCCTCCATTACTGCACGCATGGGAAATTTCACCAACCTAGAAACTCTGTGCATGTCCAGTGTCCAGGATCCTTTGTATTTGTCACGAGTCTTAAGTCAGAAATTTTTATTGTAAGGCGAGGCTCAACTGTCATTCAAATCTCCACTGCAGACATAGGTTTACTGCTGTTAAAACGATTATCACCGAGAGGTATTTTTTTTAGGCAATCACGACCCCTGATCAAAACTGGAAGTAGCAAATTCTACGCATGTAAAAACATTTAATCGATAGGTTGAGTGGTCAATCTATCTGGAATGCGGGGTTGAAACTAAAATCCAGGGTTGGACTGTTTTGGTTTTTCTAGAAATATTTTTAATCTTTGGAGTGAAGTAAAACCTTACAGAAGGGAAAGGGGATGCATGCTAGGGAAACAAGGCGCCAGTTTTACTGCCATTACCCAAGAGCAAGCAGAACGAAATTGCCAAAATCAAAATTTCAATAACCACTTACCAAAGCCGAATTCTAGAAACGAATTCACAGTAATCAATTACAAAAACGTAATGCCAGGAAGGAGTTTTCTTAGGTATCCATTTATGTAAAGGGTGCACCAGATACAGTTTATTAAATCGCTGCATGAAGACAGAATATGTATAATCGCCGACATACCAGAGAATAAATCACCTTGGCAATATAAATATAAAATCACCATTGCATTATAATATCTAGATTCACCATTGAAATATCTAGAAATAAATTCAGAACGCCATTTGAAATATAAAATATAATTTGTCATTAAATACAAAATCACTAACCACAATAATTTTAGGAAATCAATCGAACGGAAAAAATCTCAAGGCAGAATTCATCCATTTACAATCAACATACAGATCAGGCATAAGTTCCTAATGCATTCTACTCTACAAAATAACAAGTTTACCGTTGCCTTATCGCCCGCCTCGAATGAAGTCCGCGTACTCCGTGCCGCTCCCGCTCGCCAACCACCGAGACTACACCTGATGCAGGAGCATCGCCAACTCAGCAAGCGAGCCAGCACATCAAGCGAAAGTTCAGCTGGAAAAAAAAAACCAAATTTTTGAAAAGTGCTTTGGGATTGTAGCGCAAGCCTTTAATGAATCCTTTATGAAGGAGCACCTTTTGTATGTTGTATCAGACCTCGATCCATACGCTCTTGTCTGAATTAGATAGGAGGCATTTAATAGATTTAATGCAGGTAGATAGATTTTATTTCCAGATTAGACAGTTTTACATGGAAGGAGGGAAAACGGATATATACACCCTCGATTGTATCATTGTAACATTAGCAGCATTCAGAAAAGAAGAGCATGCAGAGAAATCTGTGAAGAACACCCATGTATAGATGTTGAATTAATACAATGAAGTTCTGATTCAAATTCATGACTGGTGTCGTTTCTCTGTGTATGTGGTTTATATGCTCATGAATGTTTGTTTTTTGGTTATGCATTTGCTTTGAATATGTTGTGCATGTGATTTCAAGGTTTAACTGAAGTCTGAGAGAGAGAGAAAATAAGTTTCAATTGTTTCTCTATCTGAGTCAAGAGATTCCTGCATAGAGTGCAGTTGAATTCATCTGCAAAGAGTGCGTCGATGAAGACTCAGTAGTTTAACACTTATTCTCATTCACCCATAAGTCTCAGGGGTTTGTTGAAGTCGTGTGAAGAGTGCACAGGGGGAAGAAGGAGTCTCAGTTGTTAATCTGAGAAAAAGGAAGCTAAAGACTACTGCTGCAGGAGTTGCGTAGAGTCTGAAGGATTCAACACTTGAGAAGTTGTTGAATGTCGAGTGCAAGTAGTGTGTTCAAATCCCTTTGAAGGAGTCAGAGAGGAAAAGCTCAGGAGATTTAGCACTTCCGAGATATTGTTAGAAGTAGAGCGCAGGAGTTTTATGCGGAGGAAGGTTCAAGCAGGAGTTACAAGCGTAGGCTTTGAAGGAAAAAGTGCGAGGAGGAATACTTAACCATTTCGGAAGGAAATCCTCGGGAAGGAGAATCGACGGTCAGGATTCTCAGGAGAAAATAAAGAATTCCCGTCCGCCGTCAGATCTGGGAAATTTGCACACGGGTTAAGTCTTAGTGTGCAGGGGAGGAGCCTGGGAATCATCGGGACTCAACTCATCGGATTCTCCAGGGACATAAAATTCTCACAGGGAGAAATTGAGATTAGCGATTTCCCGAAAGGATTATAGCTGTAGATACTAGACTGAATACGTGTTAGTAATCTGGAGAGTCAGGGTTCGACATTCGAGGTTTTCCCATGCAAACGAAAATCTACAACTGAAATCACGATCTCGCGATACTCGATAGCACGATGAGGAGGGGTGACATGGAGGAGAGCACCCGCACGTGCATCGAGGTTCGGCATTTTGGGGTTCTCGGTGTCATGAGAATCACTGCCACAGGAATCACAAATTCTCGAACCGCGAAATTCCAATTACCTTTGGAGCGGGGCCACATGTGTCAGAGTAGAAGATAGGTGGCATCGAAGATCAGGAATCGGGGATTCTCACAAGTAGTGACCCACGACAGCGTAAGTTTTGATTTCCCAATAGGGTAATTCCCGATAGGAGACGAGGAAGGTGTGAAGTGGGTATTCCATCAGGTTTCGGGGATTGGAGAGACCCGAATCCGTGAGTGTAGGACTCGCAATCAAGTGAGTTCCGATTTCTCGATAAAGTAAAGGGAGATCGTCGGAGAAGCATCTTGTGGGTGTAGAAAAGTCCCGATAAGGGATTGGAAGAGCATTTTAGCTCTTCGGGCCAGGGAAAATGAAGGTCCTGGTGGAAGTGGACGTGAACAGGTTGACTTCTGCACCAAGTGGTATCAGAGCAAGGAGTAACTCTTTTTTTTGTGTGACAGAGAGAGAGGAAAAAAAAAATTCACCATGCCACCAAGAAGAGAAAGACAGTCACCTGATCGAGAGGACAGGGATGTGTGAAGAAGAGGTAGGCCAGCAGGGAATCCGGAACTGGAAAGGCAAATGAGAGATCTTCGAGCGAGATTGGAAGATATGGAGGCAGCGCAGAGACGCACAACCAATGCTGGGGATATGAGAAACTTCGAAGGCAAAGACGAAGTTGAACAACAAGGAGAAGTTGCAACTGAAGATGCAGGCAATGAGCGATTGATAAAATCTCTCGCCCGGATGATTTCAAAGACCAAAATGGACATTCCATCTTATGAAGGGAGCTTGTATGCAAAAGAGCTTCTGGATTGGATCCGAGCTCTTGATACTTACTTCGATTATGAAGATATCGAAGAGGATAAGAATATTAGGCATGCTGTTACCAAACTGAAAGGACACGCAACATTACGGTGGGGTGAGCTTCACACAAATAGACGTTCCAAAGGCAAACAAAAGATCAAAAGCTAGGATCGAATGATTACAAAGATGAAGGAGAAATAAATCCCAAGGGACTATCAGATCACACTGTTCAGGAGAATGAAAAACCTGAGACAGAAGTTGATGACGATAAAGGAGTATACCGAAGAATTCTACAAGCTCAATATCAGAGCAGGTCATTGGGAGAGTGATGATGAAAAAGTTTCCAGGTATATAAATGGCCTGAGGTATGAAATTCAGGATGAATTAAGTATGAAAACCATCTAAACAGTGGAGGATGCTTACCAGATGGCATTGAAAGCTGAGGAAAAGCTGAGCCATAAGAAAGGTCAGCGAGGGCGAGGCAGGAGTCAACCCAGGGGCAATATAGTTTCCCAGGAGAAATATCAGAAGCCCAAGGAGGAATGGAAGAAGCCTTAGGGTAATATGGAAAGAGATGGAACCTCACAGCGAGGACAACGATATGTTGAATAGAGGGGACAACATAATGAGAAGCGAGGAGATTATGCTGACATGAACACTTTTCCTCGTACCAGAGGTAGGGGAAGAGGCCGAGGTGGAGTAATCAAATGCTTCACATGTGGAAAGGATGGACACAAGTCATTCGAGTGCCCAAAGAAAAAGAAGGATAGTGGAGAAGCTCACATCACAGAAGCGCAGAGGCGAGATGTTGAGAACGAAGACACAGAAGACGAAAAGTCACTGATGATGCGTAAAGTTCTCTTAACACCCGAGAAGGAGGTGAAGGACACAACTCAAAGAAGTAGACTGTTCAGAACTGCATGCAAGACCAAAGACAGGAAATGCAAGGTCATTGTGGACAGTGGAAGCACCGACAATCTCGTTTCAACCAAGATGGTGGAGAAACTAGATCTGGAGATGACTGATCACCCGAGTCCATATAAAGTTTCATGGCTACAGAAGGGACATCAGGTGAGTGTCACTAAACAGTGTTTGGTTGACATCAAGATAGGAGGATACAATGATAAAATTCTCTGTGATGTTATTCCTATGGATGTATGTCATTTATTTCTAGGCAGACCATGGAAATATGACAGGAACGTAATTCATGATGGGCAGATGAATACGTACACTTTAGAGAAGAATGGGAGAACACATATGTTACTTCCGATAAAATATAAGGAGGTGAAACCGGAAGTGAACAACAGGATAATTCTCATGAGTGGGAAGGAACTTCTAGCAGAAGTAAAGAAGCAGGAAGATCCACAATTCTTTGTGGTCAGGAAACTGAAAGTTGTTTTGACCAGCACAAGAGTGGATGATCTGCCAGAGGAAATTTAGGAACTGTTGGAAGAGTTCGATGATATTGTGGTAGACGAATTACCTCATTCGTTGTCGCTGATGAGGAGCATAAGTCATCATATAGACCTCATACTAGGAGCTAGTTTGGCAAACAAAGAAGCGTATAGGTTGATGCCGCAGGAGAATGAGGAGGTCAAAAGGCAGGTACAGGGGCTGCTGGATAAAGGACTGGTCAGGGAGAGTCTAAGTCTGTGTTCCATTCCAACGGTACTATGTCCAAAGAAGGATGGAGGTTGGAGAATGTGCACTGATTCCAGAGCCATCAACAAGATAACCATCAGGTACATGTTTCCATTGCCACGGATGGATGACTTGATGGACTGCTTGAGTGGAGAAGAATTTTTTTCAAAGGTCGATTTGAAAAGAGGATACCATCAGATTCGCATGAGGGAAGGTGATGAATGGAAGACAACGTTCAAAACCAATGAAGGGTTGTATGAATGGCTAGTCATGTCGTTTGGTTTGACGAATGCACCGAGTACATTCATGAGGCTGATGAATGAAGTGATGAAAGAATTCATTGGTAATTTTGTCATTGTTTATTTAGATGACATATTGATTTTCAGCAAATCAAGAGAAGAGCATTTGAAGCATTTAGCTACAGTAATGAAGAAGCTACAACAAGAGAAGTTGTTGATCAATGTGAGGAAGTCTTCATTTATGAAGAAAGAACTCATTTACTTGGGGTTTGTCATATCGGAAAATGAATTGAAGATGGATCCAAGTAAAGTGGAGGTGATTAAAAATTGGCCATCACCAAGAAATGTTTTCGAGGTGAGAAGTTTCCACGGATTGGCAAGTTTCTACAAGAAATTCATTAGGAACTTCAGTGGAATTAGTGCAACGATGATGGACACAGTCAAGAAAAGACATAAATCTTTTCATTGGAATGAAGAGGCAGAGAAAAGCTTCAATCTGTTGAAGCGAAAGATCATAGAATAGCTGGTTTTGGTGTTACCGGACTTTGCAAAAGTTTTCCAGGTGAAATGTGATGCAAGTGGCTTTGCCATAGGAGCGGTCTTGAGCCAGGAGGACAGACCAATCGCATATTTCAGCGATAAGATGGATGATGCAAAGATAAAGTACTCAATGTATGATAAGGAATTTTATGTTGTCATACAGGCGCTGAAGAAGTGGAGGCATTATTTGATGCCGAAAGAATTCGTTCTGTATAGTGATAATCATGCATTACAGTTTGTGACTCAGCAGGAGAAGCTGAATCAAAAACATGCAAAATGGGTAGAGTATATGAAGAACTTTACATTTTTAATTAAACACATTTCAGGGACTGCTAACAAAGTGGCTGATGCTTTGAGCAGGAAGTGTTTGTTGCTGCAGGAGTTTCGAGTCAAAACCTTGGGTTTTGAAAATCTTAAAGACATGTATGCAGGTGATGCAGATTTTGCAGAGGCATACGAGGCAGTTGAGAATCTAGTTCTTAGAGACAGAAGCCCATGGATGGATTACATGATCCAGAATGGACTGTTGTTCAGAGGAAATCAGTTATGCTTTCTGAATTGCTCCATGAGAGAGAATCTGCTAAAGGAGAAGCACAGTGGTGGATTAGCAGGGCATTTTGGCCACGACAAGACATTTGCAAAGATGAGAAGAGCATACTTTTGGCCAAATATGAGAATAGATGCCAAGAAGTTTGTTGACAGGTGCAGAATTTGCCAGCATTTGAAGGGCAGGAGGCAGAATGCGAGATTCTACCAATCACTACCCATACCCAAGAGGCCGTGGGATGAAATCAGCATGGATTTCGTATTGGGATTACCAAAGACACAAAGAGGACATGATTCAATCTTTGTGGTGGTTGACAGGTTTTCCAAAATGGCACATTTCATACCATGCCAGAAGACCAGTGATGCGACTCATATCGCAAATTTGTTCTTCAAGGAGATTGTTAGACTTCATGGTTTACCCGAAAGCATAGTATCGGACCGGGATACAAAGTTCATTGGACATTTCTAGAGGACACTCTAGAAGAATATGGGAACTAAATTGATGTTTAGTTCAGCCTATCATCCTCAAACAGATGGGCAAACAGAGGTTGTAAATCGAAGTCTTGGAGATTTATTAAGAAGCCTGGTGACAGAGCACCACAGCAGTTGGGATAATGTGTTGCCATAGGCAGAGTTTGCTTACAACGATTCAGTGAATCAGAGTACAGGGAAAAGTCCATTTGAGATTGTATATGGCAGACAGCCAAGAGGAGTATCTGAACTGAGGGATTCAGAGAAGATAATGAAAAAGAGCGCAAGCACTGAAGAATTCACAGAGGCGATGGAAGATCTTCACAGCAGAGTGAAGCAACGATTGCTGGAGTCGAACCAGAAATATAAATGCAGAGCGGATCAGCATAGAAGACAACTTCATTTCGAGGTTGGTGATCTAGTTCTGGCGCATCTGAGGAAAGAAAGGTTCCCAAGGGGAACATACAACAAGTTGAAGATGAAGAAAATTGGGCCATGCAGAGTCCTAAAGAAGTTGGGAGAAAACGCTTATGAGATTGAGTTGTCGGATGAGATAGGAATATCTCCGATATTCAATGTTTCAGACTTATATCCATATAAGGTTGAGGAAACAGGAACTAGAACTGATGAACAACCAGAGGTCCAGTGGCAGAAGTAGATGTCGATTACAGAAAGGCCATAGATGGAGCGTGTACTTGACAAGAGAGTCAACAAAAGAACCAGACGAAAGAAATACTTCGAGTATCTGGTGAAATGGAAGAATAATCCAGTGGAAGATGCCAGCTGGGAGATAGAAGCAGTTATCCAAAAACATGGACAGACCGTGCAGGAGCTCATGGACAGGAGCCCATGAAAGTTTTCGAGCCGAGGAGTATGATGCAGGAGCATCGCCAACTCAGCAAGCGAGCCAACACATCAAGTGAAAGTTCAGCTGGAAAAACAAAACCAAATTTTTGAAAAGTGCTTTGGGATTGTAGCGCAATCCTTTAATGAATCCTTTATGAAGGAGCACCTTTTGTATGTTGTATCAGACATCGATCCATACGCTCTTGTCTGAATTAGATAGGAGGCATTTAATAGATTTAATGAAGGTAGATAGATTTTATTTCTAGATTAGACAGTTTTAGATGGAAGGAGGGAAAATGGATATAGACACCCTCGATTGTATCATTGTAACATTAGCAACATTCAGAAAAGAAGAGCATGTAGAAAAATTTATGAAGAACACCCATGTATAGATGTTGAATTAATAGAATGAAGTTCTGATTCAAATTCATGACTGGTGTTGTTTCTCTGTGGATGTGGTTTATATGCTCATGAATGTTTGTTTTCTGGTTATGCATTTTCTTTGAATATGCTGTGCATGTGATTTCAAGGTTTAACTGAAGTTTGAGAGAGAGAGAAAATAAGTTTCAATTGTTTCTCTATCTGAGTCAGGAGATTCCTACATAGAGTGCAGTTGAATTCATCTGCAAAGAGTGCGTCAATGAAGACTCAGTAGTTTAACACTTATTCTCATTCACCCAGAAGTCTCAGGGGTTTGTTGAAGCCATGTGAAGAGCGCACAGGCAAAAGGAGGAGTCTCAGTTGTTAATCTGAGAAAAAGGAAGCTAAAGACTACTGCTGCAAGAGTTGCGCAGAGTCTGAAGGATTCAAACCTTGAGAAGTTGTTGAATGTCGAGCGCAAGTAGTGTGTGAAAATCCCTCTGAAGGAGTCAGAGCGGAAAAGCTCAGGAGATTTAGCACTTCCGAGATATTGATAGAAGTAGAGCACAGGATTTTTATGTGGAGGAAGGTTCAAGTAGGAGTTACAAGTGCAGGCTTTGAATGACAAAGTGCGAGGAGGAATACTTAACCATTTCGGAAGGAAATCCTTGGGAAGGAGAATCGACGATCAGGATTCGCAGGAGAAAACAGCGAATTCCCATCCGTCGTCAGATCTGGGAAAGTTTCACACAGGTTAAGTCTTAGCGTGCAAAGGAGGAGCCCAGGAATCATCGGGACTCGACTCATCGGAGAATCGGATTCTCTAGGGACATAAAATTCTCACAGGGAGAAATCGCGATTAGCGATTTCCCGAAAGGATTATAGCTGTAGATCCCAGACTGGATACGTGTCAGTAATCTAGAGAGTCAGGGTTCGATATTCGAGGTTTTCCCATGCAAAGGAAACTCTACAACTGAAATCGCGATCTCACGATACCCGATAGCGCGCTGATGAGGGGTGACGTGGAGGAGAGCACCCGCACGTGCATCGGGATTCGACATTTCAGGGTTCTTGGTGTCGTGAGAATCACTGCCACAGGAATTGCAAATTCTCGAACCGCAAAATTCCGATTACCCTTGGAGCAGGGCCACATGCGTCAGAGTAGAAGACAGGTGGCATAGGAGATTGGAAATCGGGGATTCTCACAAGTAGTGACCCACGACAGCGTAAGTTTCGATTTCCCGATAGGGTAATTCCTGATAGGAGACAAGGAAGGTGTGAAGTGGGTATTCCATCGGGTTTCGGGGATTGGAGAGACCCGAATCCGTGAGTGCAGGACTCGCGATCAAGTGAGTTCCGATTTCTCAATAAAGTAAAGGGAGATCGTCAAAGAAGCATCCTGTGGGTGCAACAAAGTCCCAATAAGGGATTGGAAGAGCATTTTAGCTCTTTGGGCCAAGGAAAAGGAAGGTCCTGGTGGAAGTGGATGTGAACAGGTTGACGTATGCACCAACACCGGTACCTCCCAGCCAATGCTAGGGGTACTCTACTTCCCCCTTATTCCCCCGAACTGCAAAGGGACAAAACACTATCCATATGGTACGTCTAGCTACCAGCTCGCCTCGCAAGGCCGAGCTACCACTCCTCTTTGAGATGGGAAATCCCAACTCCCACATGTAAATCAGTCAAGTCACTAATCCTACAGTGTAATGTTACACTAACAGTCGATCTCCTTCTTCCTCCTCCTTCCTCTCTTTTATAGAGTTTTAGAACTTCCAATCTTTCCCTAAATCTCATTAATTTAAGTTTTAAATTAAAAATCTTCTAAAATTTCTCCTTCGTACAAGTGTCATTCATCCCTCACATTCCTCCAATAATTATTTTCTTTAATTTATTAAATTGTCTTATTTCCCTCACCCACCTAGAGTTACTCATAAATTTACTCCTAGGTGTCCCTAGATTCCCTTACAGGTTTTAAAGACTTTCCCTAAAATGAAGTTGCTAATTTAGTTCAATTTAGAAGGTTCTTAATTGCAGATTCTTTACTAAGTTGACCTCCCGCTTTTTACCTTAAGTTCCCCATATTTCCCTTTTTATGTTACCTCCTTTCCCTAGTTTCCTAGATTTTATAATTTCCCTCTTTCCCCTTTCTAATAGAGTTGAAAATGACAGTTGAGCAATTTAACCTGTTTTCCTTTTATTATTAATTTAATATCTTTTTTTCACTTTCACAAGTTAAATAATTAATCTCTTTGTTACCTTTTATATCCACAGATTTTATTTAAGTTCTTACTGTCTTCATTTTACCCAAAAATTTATGAAGACCACAATTATTACTTAAGTGGTTTTTATTTTAAACTTTATTATTTTATTTTTATAGAGATATTTTCATAAGGGTAGACAATATTTTACCCCTAGCAAAGTTTCAGACTTAGAACTTAGATTTTGGACTAGGCGACATTTAATTAGGGGATTTGTTTTAAAATTTCTTAATGTGTTAATTGTCTTAGGGCCATCTAGGTTCGTTCCTTTATCATCATCAATGCGACGTTCCCTTCAGGATGCAATACATGCTCCAAGGGTGCCACTCACCTCTTTTGGTTCTTTGCGCGACGTGCACTTCGGGACGCACTATGTGCTCCAAAGGTGCCACCCGCCTCTTGACTGATTGGTAGACATCAATAACCCCTAGAGTCAACACTCTTCCAGGTGAACTTGTGGGAGACTAAGGAATTCTAAGGAATAATGCCCCGGCCTTATTGCACGCCCCTTAGAATCATCACGAGCAACTATCGCAGTCTGCCCTCTCGACATCGTGGGTCCTCTTGAACTAGGTAATCTTTAACCTACAATTCGAGCCATGGCAGGAGTACTAGTAGGATGTGGCAGGGTTGTTGTCCACACCTCTCCCTCAACTGCTCTGGTAGTCGTGTGTGACCCCTTTACTCCATATGTGAGTCTGGTCGGCAAGCTATCATTAGCCTGCATCATCAACAAATCATGTCAAAACATATCCACATCGTATCATATAATCAGATGTACTAATATCACAGTAAGAAAATCAAACCCCAATAGCACACTCCATGAATCGATCCGGAGTCCAAGGGGTTCCATCGATGCCTCTGCATCCTCAAGGTCCAAAACCATGCACACTCAGTAAAACCGAGTCAAATGCACCTGTTTATGTCAATGTAGTAAAACAACATGTCATCTACCCATAACGCATAAATATCAAAGGCAAATGTCTTAATGGCATAATAATCCAGATCACTTGCGAGCAAGTGTCCTTAAAGAATAAGGTTTCTCAGTGCGCCAGAGTGAGATGTTACATACACCCCCTCTTGGTCTAAACTTCGTCCCAAAGTTTCTTAGTATAAATTCCGAAATAAGTGTATCACAGTATCATATGTCCATCTATCAGACAAAAATGGAAACTGCTGGCGTATAACATATGTTTCCTCCCAGGTCGCCGAGTGTGGACTATAATTGTCCCACTGGACCTTGACCTGATCTACCGTTCGACGTCGTAATTGTTGAACGCGATGATCTAAGATATGGACCAGCTCAGCCATGAGCACTCCCTTATCCGATACCTGCAAGGAACTCATGTCAGTAAGATATGTAGGATCACTAATATAATGTCTCAAAACATATAGATGAAAAACATTGTGCATACGCCTCAAAGAATCAGACAAGGCTAGTCGATAGGCCATGAGCCCCTTTCTCTCCACAATATCGAAAGGTCCCATGAACCAAGAAGAGAGTTTAGCTCCCTTCCCAAACTTAATCAAACTCTTATGCAGTTTTACTCGCAAGAATACTCGATCGCCGACCTCATAACTATGGTCGACTCGGTGCGCATCAACATAACTCTTCTGTCGATCCTACGCTTCTTTAATCCTTTGTCTTATGGTTTCCATTTTCTCTTCCATTTCTTGGATCACATCTGGTCCCACCAGGACCTTATCCTCAAGACGATCCCAAATCAAGGGCATCTGACACGGTCACCCATAAAGAAACTCGAAAGGCACCATTTTAATGGTGCTCTGGTAACTGTTGTTGTAAGAAAATTCCACTAGTGGAAAGAATTCCTCCCAATGCTTTTGTTGGTCCATCACGTACATGTGCAACATGTCCTCCAAGGTTTGGTTCATTCGTTCAGTTTGTCTATCAGTCTCTGGGTGATACGCAATACTAAAGTTAAGTTGAGTTCCGAAGGCCTCTTGGAAGCTCATCCAAAATCATCCAGTAAACATCGATTCTCGATCAGATATAATCTTTTTAGGAACGCCATGCAGCCTCACAATCTCACTAATGAAAACTCTAGCTATGTTAGGTTCCTAATATGTCATACGCACAAGAATAAAGTGAGAAATCTTCATCAAAGTGTCTACTACTACAAAAATTGAGTTATGTCTCCTTGCCGTCAGTGGCAATCCAACAATAAAATCCATCGAAATAACCTCCCATTTTGATTCAGGAATGGCATGTGGTTGTAGTAATCCTGTTGGGTGTCTACGTTCAACCTTTACCTACTGACACTCCAGACATATAGCCACATAGTTAACTATGTCGGCCTTCATTCCCCTCCAAAAGAATAAGGGTTTAAGATCTGCCCTCATCTTTGTGACTCCCGGGTGAGCCATGTAAACTGCTCTATGAGCCTTTCTCAGGATCAACATCCTCAACTCTTTGTTTGGATGTACATAAATCCAAATTTTAAACATTAATGAACCATCGCTATCAAAATAAAATACCTCATATCGCGGTACCATCATTGTGTTTTGTTCGATAAAACCCTTGACCTCTTTGTACCAGTCGTCATCAAACTATAAAGTTAGAATATTATCACATAGATTTTTCTGAAGAGGAAACACCGAAAATATGTGTGGCCTCCAACTCAAAGAATCTACCACTTGGTTCACTATTCTCTTTATATAAGTAATCCCAAAGTCATACTCTCTAAGCAATTCCGACCAACGCCATTGTCGTGCGTTCAGGTCACTTTGTGTAAAAATGTGTTGTAGTCCACAATGATCAGTCTTTAGTTCAAATTTTTTTCCAACAAGGTAGTGTTTGCAAACCTTCAAGGCATATACGATGGCTAATAATTCCAAATCGTGCGTCGTCTAGTTCTCCTCATGCCTTCTCAATTTCCTCGAAATGTAAGAAATCACTCATTCATATTGCATCAAGACTCCACCTAAACCTTCCTTGGATGTGTCAGTGTATACCAAGAAGTCTGCATCCATGTCAGGGACTTTTAGTATCAGCGTTGTTGTTAACAAATCCTTAAGCCTACAAAATGCTTCCGCGCATTTCTCGGTCCAAAAGAACTTCTTGTTTTTCTTCTACAATTTTGTGATCAGATTTTCTATCTTCGAAAATCCCTCGACAAACCATCGATAGTATCCAGCTAAACCCATAAAGCTACACACTTCTGTGATATTTTTCATTGCAGGCCATTCCATAATAGCCTCGACCTTGGCTGGATCCATGGAAATGCCTTTGTTGGAGATGACATGCCCTAAATAGTGAATCCCCAATTGATAAAAAGAGAATTTGGACAATTTACCATACAATTTGTGCTCTCACAGACACTATAGTACCAAGCGCAAGTGCTCATCCCGCTCCTCCATCGTACGAGAGTAAATCAAAATATCGTCAATGAACACTTGGACGAACTTTTCCAAGTACTCGCGGAACACCCCGTTCATCAACTCATAAATACCCCTGTGGCATTTTTCAGTCCAAATGGTAAAATAGTAAACTCATAATGTCCAAACCTCATCTTAAAGATGGTCTTATGGATGTCATCCTCCTTGATCCACAATTGATGATACCCTGATCGCAAATCGATCTTGGAGAACACCATCGCACCCTTCATTTGATCGAACATATCATCAATTCTCGACAAGGGATACTGATTCTTGATCATGGCCTTGTTTAGTTGACGGTAGTCAATGAAAATCCTCCATGATCCGTCCTTATTTCGTATGAAAATAACATGTGCACCCCACAATGACACGCTAGGACGTATCAGTCCTAGGTCCAACAACTCCTTCAGTTTCATTTTTAATTCTTATAACTCTGGGGTCGACATCCGATAAGGCGTTCTTGCTATTGGTTCAGTCCCTAGTTTTAGGTCTATGGAAAGCTCCAACTCCCTCTCCGGCGACATCCCAGGTAACTCCTACGAAAATACGTTCGCAAAATCCTTCACCACCAAAAGGTGTTTTAGACCTTCCGCTACTCTCTTCTCGTTTAACGCAAGGATCACATAAAGCTTGCACCCCTTGTGCATACTCTTTCGTAGTTGTAAGGAAGAGATGAACCTTAGGGAAACTCCCTAGTTCCAACCTACAATCATACATCTATGTCCCTCGTCATCGACCAAGCTCAACCATTTTGTCTCACAATTGATTATTGCCTCATGCGATTCCAACAAGTCTATATCAATCACAACATCATAAGATCCTAGGATCATGACGTATAGGTTGGCCCTTGTGACAAAATCTCCCAGGTTAAGGGCACAAACCATAACCTTCCTCCAACCTTCTATTTGGCTCCTGAGGCCATCTCTATGAAGCTAAACTCATCCTGTTTGACTACCTTTACCTTAATCCTTTTTAGCACTACACCAGAAATGAAACTCTCAGTAGCACCAGGATCTATCAAAACACTAAGGGTCTGATCAATGATGGTACCTGTCGTCTCGAGAACAGTTGATTGATGCTTTGTCTAGTAGTTATTCACCACTACATGAATCTGATGGGCCTTGCCCATATCTCCCATGGTAGTGGGTCCGGCTGATCTGGACACTATGGTCCTCTCCACAAGTCAGTCGCACTGGTAGTGTGGCTCCCCACACGTCCAACACCCCTTCTTCAGCCCAGTAGTCCTGGTACCTGAAGTAAAAAATGATGGCCCACCAGCCTGGAACCATGGTCTATTCTGCTGAATAGGCCTAAACTGCTGTTGTTGCGGGCAATGTTGTTGTTGATGATGTGGTCCCTGGTAAGGTGCCCGCTTCTGAGACATCGGTCACCGGGGTGTAGTGAAAGTGGATCCCCTCTAGAAACCACGATATCCCGACGTATGTCTTTATGGTGTCTGGTGTGGTTGGGTTCCAAATGAATCCTTCCCTGCTGGTCTCACTAGAGTCCTGGTCTAACAACCACTGATAAGCTCCTCCTATGCTATGAGGGCCTTTTGGATGACATCATGCAAGGTTTGGGGCATCAAAACCATAACCTTTGCACATAGGTTGTCGTTAAGGCCGAACACGAACCTGTTGACCTTAAGTTTCTCCATGTTAATGTGTACAACATACTGGAGCAACTCCATAAAATGAGCCTTGTACTTGGGCACCGTACGACCTCCCTGTCATAGGGAATTGAACTCATTGAGATGAAGCTCAATGAATTCCTGTGAAAGGTACCTCTCTCGGAACCATTCCTCGAACAGTTCCCATGACTCGTCTTTGATGGCCATGTTCAACTGCGGTAGGAGTGTCTTCCACCATATAAGAGCGCTCCCCTTCAATTGAAATACTGCCATCCGAACCTTCATGTTGGAGGTATAATCGTAAAGTGAGAAGAACATCGCCATGTTCTCCAACCATGCCTCAACGGCTGTGTCGTCTGGGGCACCAAAGAACTTAGGAAATTTTACCTTCTCGAGTTCACGGTGAATGCTACCAGTACCGACCGGAGCATGTGGTGGAACCTCAATGGGCTTCGTTTCTCTAGCCTCATCTCTGTCCAAACGGTTGATCAGTGCCTCAAACATGTGCTGAAAAGATCTCATCTGTAACATCCTTCTCGTTACGAAAAAAACTCTGATAACAGGTGCAATTTTTTTTGTGTGTGTGTTTAAGGTGTGTGCGTGCATGTAAAAAGGAAACAGACACACTTGACTCTACGTCTCCACCCAATGAATAATCAGACACAACCACGATGATCACAACAAGAATACATAAGGTGCACAACAAGTAACTGCAAGCATTAGATGACATATTGTGTTATGTACAGTACAAACATAGATGGAAGAATCCATAGTAGTAGATTTTACTATTT
>JZKD02S1769393.1:199301-213400 GCA_000966675.3 Picea glauca | reverse complement strand
CGGCATTTTAGATGTCATCATACACATGTCTATAGAATTCCCGATCCCCGATTCTCCGATGACGGAGATCAATGGTCCAGATCTCATTCTTATCCAACGGCTGTGATTACATCGCGAAATTTCATATCGCGATTTCGGGGTTTTCGTTGTCATTGTTCACGAGACTCGTGAAACTCCGATTCCCGATTCTCCGATAATAAAGATCAATGGTCCATCTCTCAACCTTGCTTTAACGGCTGCGATCAAATCGTGAAATTGCATATCTCGATTTCAGGGTTTTTGATGTCAAGTGGATTGGACATTATAAAATCCCGATCCCCGATTCTCCAATGAAGAAAATCAACGGTCCAGATCTCATTCTTGATTCAATGGATGAGATTGAATCGCGAAATCGTATATCGCGAAATCGGGGTTTCTGTTGTAATTAAACACGGGACTTGTGAAACTCCGATTCCTGATTCTCCGATGCCACCTGTCCTCTTACTCTCCTCCGGATGTCTGACGCGTGTCCCTACAGAGATCACTGCACAGTAGGGCTTAACCCCTGCACGAGTGTTACAGATCCGACGACTGTCGGGTTTTCTTCTCAGATCCTACGGCTCGGATTCTTTCTCCAATATCCCGATGACTTGTCTGGGATTTCTCCTCTGCATAGTAGAACATAACCCCTACGCTTAACCTCTACGTAGCTTCTGCAGATCTAATGGTTGTCAGCCTTTCGGAAAATTTGAATGGGATCCACCGGTCACTGGATCTCTATCTTCCTTCTTCTGTGTAAACTCTTGCTGCGCGCGTTTTCTTCAATGTTGTTCCTCCTGAGCTTTTTACGTCCGAATCCCCAAGGGGTTTTATACCTCATATCCTGCCATCTCCACTGTTGCCATTAATGAAAACAACCATCAACACGCATTCATTGCTTGTTCAATATTTGCCAACAAGATAATGGTTTGAAAACCTTTACCTGTTATCTACAGACCTTGCTGAGTCAAACATATTATGTGATTCAATCTAGGTCGGTGGTTTGCTGATTGGAACTTATTGAAACAAAATGAGTATGTCTAGATATTGAATATGTCTTCAAAGATAAATCCTATTTTTATGAATGGATAAAATTATGAAGTATGGGATCCATATATGGAAACTATGTTGAAAAGTAAGGGAATATGGAATTACACTAAGGTCGCAATCCCAGAGCCGACAAATGCTTCAACAAAATTTTCTATTGATGGAAAGGAGGATGAGGCTGTAGGGGCCATTACAACCTACATATCATGGGAAATATATTTTCATATAAGTGGAATTGACTTTCCACATCTGGTCTGGAATAAGTTCAATACCATGTTTGACCAATTCGATGAAGCCATGTCATGTAGTTTGAGAAAGAGTTGATCTCTTTCGATTTTCATTCCTCTGAAAGAATGGAGGAATATTTATCATGTGTTAAGGAAATATAGTTGAAGTTGAGAGAATGTGGTGAGAACTACAATAAGAAGGGTGGAAAACTCATTGAGTTGGTCCTGAAAAATTTCATAACACCATTTGATGTGCTTGTATTGATCTTTTTCACCAACTAGAAAACATGAAAGCAATATGGTAAGGACTACTCCTTTGAATGTTTTTCGTGAAATTTTGATTACTGATCAACATAGATTTCTTGAAGAAGTAAATATTGGTGGTAAGAACCAAGCCCACTTGCTCAAGGTTAAGGGAAAGATGAATTCCAAAAATAAAGTGAAGACTGATGCTTCTGCATAAAAACCTGCACATACTAATCAGGGACCCCAAAGACAACCACAACGAAGTCAAAAGAAGAAGACATGTTGGTACTATGAAAAGACTATACATGTCGAGAACAAATGCTTCAAGAAGAAAGATGATTTAGAGGATAAGTTTAAGGGACTTGAAGGAGACATTTATGTTTCTCATTGACCCGGTGATAATTTTATCTTCAACATCGAGACTTCTTAGGCCTTGATGTCTCACATTGTGCAAAATGAATGGGTTTTTGACTCTGGGTGCACTCATCATATCGTGAAATATTCCACTTTATTCACAATACTGAGTAAAGATGAAGAAAGTAGAATCTATGTTGCAGAGGACTTTTCTTTGGATGTTGTTGGTTAGGGTGATGTAACCTGTGGACATGGTAAACTTTTTGACTTCTATAATGTGCCAAATATTATTTCCAATATATTGTGTGTTTCTTAGTTGACTCAGACAAGTGAGATTGTGGAATTATATCCAGATTAGTTCTATGTTTGAAATTTGAAGAAAGGGTAGTTTATTGTTGTTGACAAGATTCTAGACCCGACATAAAACTTATACAAGTTATATGAATCGAATTGACCTAAATCTGAACTAACTGCACTTATTTATCACACTAATTAGAGAAGTCAAATTTGGCATGAACAACTCAAACATCTAAATTTTAGAAGTCTACAGACACTGGAAACTAAGAACATGGTTGTTGGTTTACTGAAGGTGTTTCCCCCTGAAGGTGTATGTAAGGGTTGTGTACTTGGGAAGAATCATCATGAACCCTTTAAATATGAAAAAGCGTGGTGAGCACATAACCTACTAGAACTGGTTCACAGTAATGTTTATTCTATCAATTTACCTTCACTTCTAGGTTCAAGGTACATTTTGACTTTCATTGATGATTTATCTCATTTTAGATGGGTCTTTTTCCTGAACAATAAAATTATTGTCTTTGATAAGTTTAATGAATTTTGAGCCTTTGCTAAAAAACAATGTGGTTGACCCATCAAGTTCTCGATATCAGCCAATGGTGGTGAGTATGTCAATCGACCCTTTGAAGAATATATGTTTCATTATAGTAATGAATTCCAATGGTCATTTCCTCACACACCTCGGAAAAATGGAGTTGTAGAACACAAGAATCAGACATTAGTCGAAATGGCTATATTTCTTCTACAAGCCAAAGACCTTCCTCCTTACTTTTGGGTTGAAGTAGTGTGTTGTTTATTCAATGGATCCAATAGAGAAATGGTATGGAAATAAAACTTATGTTGGCCACCTCCATGTGTTTGGATGTGTTGCCTAGGATCAAATTACTGATGATTATCGAAAGAAATTGGATGCAAAGAGTCATGGTTTCATAATGATGGGATACTCTGAAGATTCGAAGTCCTATCAAATGTTTGATCCTATCTGACGACATATTATTACCTAACGTAATGTTTGGTTTGATGAGAAGTATTTCATAGTTAGGTTGGTGAATGCCTCCTATGGATTACTTCAGGATGCTCCCTTTGATACTATCTCAAACACTAGTTCTCTTTCTCCCCTCTTCAATTTTTTTACTAGTCCGTCAAAATTTCTTCAAGTTTCAACTTGACTGTCCATCTCTGAGTAATCTAGTCTGAAATAATATATTTCAATTGTTCCACTAACTCAAGAACCTCTAACTTTTGATCAACCTACTGGAAGTATTTCTTATTGATATGTTTATCGTGCTAGCTATTTCTCTGTTGTTGAATAACACATGTGTGCTAAAGGGTAAACAAGCATGCTTCATCTAACTCATTGAGTTGTTGTAAGCAATGTGTGTGTGCCTTCGTAATATCCAGTACAATTTCTTGGGCCATTCTTAGAGTCTTGATCTCAAATTCAATTGGAAAGATAGGTTATTTTCCAAAGACTAGATGATAAGGAGAGTAGCCAATAGTGTTACTCCATGTTGTGTGATAGGCGCATAAGGAATTTGGAATCTCGATTGCCCAATTTTGATGGTTTGTTGAGATTGTTTTTGTCAAGATTGCCTCCAATACTTTATTTGTACTTTACACTTTTCCTTTTTCCTGTGGGTGGTATGGGGAGGTAACTCTGTGTTTAATGTGATAATTGCGTAGAGTGGTCGTGATTTTATGTGTTGTAAATTGTGACCCTCCATCAGTGATTACTTCCCTGGGTAATCTATAGAATAGAATTAATTCAAAGAGGAACTTGATGACTGCTTCCTCAGTTGCGTTTGTAAAGTCTATTGCTTCTACCCACTTGGTCATATAGTCTATTGCAACTAGTATATAGGCTTTCTGGTTTGATTTTGGGTTGAAGGGGCCAACAAAGTCCAGTTCCCATCTCTCAAAAGGTTCTGCCATGACTTGTGCTTGTAGGGGCATTTCATCATCTTGGCCTCGTGGACCCATACTTTAACAGTTGGTGTAGGCCTGGACATATTTCTTTTCATATTTGAATATTGAGGGATAATAGTATCCCATCTGTAAAACCTTATGCTGAGTTTTATGGTCTGAAAAATGTCCACCAAAGGGATCATCATGACCTGACTTCAAGAAATCGTAAATTTCATCCTCTCTTACACATCTTCGAATCTGAATATCATACCTTGTGTGGAAAAGATATCCACCAATCCAGGTGAACCGTGCACTGCGCTGAACAATTAGTTTCCTTTATCTTGATGATAGGTGTCTTGGTAGTTTCCCAACTGCCAGATAATTCACCACATCAACATACCACAATGTCCTAATAGTGACCATGAACAAGTGTTCATCTGGAAATTGGTCTTCAGCTATCAAAGAGTCATTTATTTTGGGCACGCGAGACAAGAAATATACAACGAGATTCTCTTTGTTGGGCTGATCCTTGATGGCGATGTTAAATTCCTTCAATAGTAATAACCACCTAGTAACCCATCCATTAGTAATTGGTTTTTTATCTAAATATTTAATAAAAAAATGATCATTATACAGAATAACTTGATAGCTTATTATATAATGGAGAAATTTATTAATAGCATGTATAACGACTGAAAAATATTTTCTGTTACTGTGTAATTTAATTCTGCAGGAGTAAGATTTTTTCTAATAAAATAAATATTATAAGGTTTCTTATCTTCTTCCTGTCCAAGGACATTGCCTATGGCGATATCTGATGCGTCTGAAGAGATGTGAAAAGGTAATTTCCAGTTTGGTCCTCTGAGCACCGATGTTGTTGAAACTAGCCTTTTGAGCTATGCAAATGCAACATCACACTTATCAAACCACTAAAATTCCACATTACCACTTAAAGCATGTAAAGTTGCAACTATTCTTGAAATTGTTTTCTGTGAATCTGCGGCAATATCCTACACAACCAAGGAAACTATGTACCACTGTTTTTGTACGAGGTGTATGTAGATTAAGGATTACCTCTATTTTTGTTGGGTCTACCTTGATACCATCTATAGAAAAATAGTGTCCCAGTACCACACCTTCGGTCATCATCATATTTAATTTCTCATGACTCAAACATAGCCTAGTAGAAATGCATTGTTCCAATACCTTCTCTAGATTTATTAAGGCTTGATCAAAGTCAGTACCATAAGGGGTGAAATCATCCATGTAAACTTCAAGATTTTCATTAATCAAATCAGAAAATATGCTTAAAATAGCTCTCTGTTATGTAGTTGGATCATTACATAATCCAAAGGGAAATACTCTATATGTGAAGGTACCTCAGGGACATGTAAATGTAGTTATATATTAGTCTTCTGGAGCAATCTGAATCTGATTATAACTGCTAAAACCATCTAGGAAGGAGAAAAATTGTTTCCCTTCTAAAGTATCAAAGACCTAATCAACAAAAGGTAGTGGAATCTGGTCCCTATGAGAATATTTCTTGAGTTCTCTATAGTCTACACAGATTCCCCACTTCCCATTATTCTTGGAGACGATTACTAGTGGAGAGACCCACCGACTGTCTGAAATAGGATATATGAAATCTACATCCAACAGTTCCTGTAACTCTTCTTTAACAATTTCCCTGAGATGAGGATTCAATATCCATTGGGGTTGTCGGATGGGTCGGGCATCTTTCTCAATATAGATATGATGTGTATAGATTTGGGTATCAATGCCCTTCACGTCAGGATACTCCCAAGCAAAATCCTATTGATATTTAGAAAGGATCTAAATCAATTTTTGTTGTTTTTGCTCATTCAAATTAGCATTAATATTCAAAAACATCCCTGGTGCAATTTCAACTGATATGCTAGTATGGATAGAAGTAGTGGGAATATGTTGCTCCATCGGTTCTTCTAAAGGATCTCCCTATGCTTCATTATCTAAAACAAATTTTAGCAATTGACATGTTGGGTTTCCTATAACTACTGGGCTGTTAATGAATCTATTGATCACATCATATTCTAGTTGATTTTTGAGCCCAAGAGATTCTTCCAGTGTGATAGGAGATCATAGGTTTTCTTCTTGATATCTAGGTGGTTGCAACTGGTGACGTATGATAGGAAGATTTGGTTTAGCTGGAGGATACAAGATAAGTTTCTTTATGTAACTTCTTCTAGAAATTTTCAAATTGGCTATGCGACATCCTATGTATGCATCTATTGTTTCTAGCTAGAGTCGTCCTAGTATCAATGAGTCTCCATCGAGTCTACTTCTTTGGTTGATAACTAGGAAATCATCTGGGTATTCCCAAGAGTCGAGAGAGATTACTATTTATTTTAATGTGCCCACTAGTTTAACCACCAATCTATTAGCCAATTCTAACATAATTGAAGTAGTTTCGAAGGAGGTGATACCAAAGACATTACAGGTCTTGATGGTCAGAATATTGATGGTTGCCCCCAAATCCACCAATGTATTTGGAATAAAACATCCTTGTATCTGAACTATTACCACGGGATTCCCTGGGTTTGTATACTTGACTAGCTCCTTCTTGCCTAAAATAAGCTCAGGCAAAGTTCCTACCATGTGAACAAATTATGGGTCCTTAGTTTTCCTTCTAGGCTTCTTTCCACATAATTCCTTAATTATTTTTGCATAAATTGGGATGTCTTGTAAATCCTGGAGGAGTGTAATTTTAACACACAAATTCTTTAGTTCCCCGATGATTCAAAGTTAGGATATGCAACTATTTTTTCTATCATTATCCTCTCGGGAAATGGGGGAGGAGGAATTACATCAAGATTATTTTGCTCGACTCTATTTTCCCCCTTTTTTGTCTCTTCTGTTATGACCACATTTGATGTTTTTATCGTTGGTTGTATATTATTCACATTCTCATGTTCTTGATGAATGTTACATTTATAAGGAGAAATTATATGCCTTGATCTTAACCGGAGTTCACTGTACCCTATAGAGTTGATTTCACACTAAAAATTCTTGACAATTTTCACAAGTTGGGTTGGTCTGTTATTAGGATTTAGGTTGGGTTGAGTTGGTATTTGAGGGTGAATTTGAGGTTGAGGATTCTAGGGTAGTTGAATGGAAGATTGTAAAGTGGGTTGAGCTTGAGGAGCCATCCCCATGGGTTGACTGGTCATTCCCATAGGGCGCTTCCAGTTTTGATTCCAATTTGGGGCTTGGGCAACTGTGTTATCCCATTGTGAAGGATAGGGGTTATTATTTGAATTCTGCCAAAATGGGGTAGGGTATTGCAGGTTAGGCTAGGTGGGATTTACAACTGGTTGATTTGGCCAGGGTGTAATAGGATATTGCTAAGAATTCCAAGTGGGGTTAGCAAATGGTTGGCCCTTCCATGTGTTTCCATAATTATGTTGTTGATTATATTGCCTAGAAAAGAAAGAAGAACACTCTTGTAGTGTACCTAGGGGTCGAGCCTGCCATTGGTGACCTTGAGCCATCAAATATATTGGTTTTGTTTCCTTTTCTGCTTCTTTAAATACAACTTTTAGTATTGGGAGTGATGGACATTGTTCTGTCGCATGGTCTTTGGCATAGATGGCACAAATCCGAACCACATCCAAGGGGCACGACCTCGAACCATGTGTCCTTCTGCATCGTTGAAAAAGTGTGGCCAACGACTGCTCTTCTTCTGCTTTTTTTCTGTTTAACCTATAGAACATCCAATTGTGTAGTCAGAGTACTCAAAATGTATGTTTTAAAATTTTATAGAAGATTGCCAACTTCTACTCGGGTGACACCCCCGCTAGTAATGTTACTACTTCTGGTGAGGGGAGCCTATATTCTTGATCTGGTTTGTGTACTTCCATGTGAACACCTGATGCACAATTGGATAATGTTATCATATGTTTCTTGATAAATATTACCTTTTCCCATTAAATTCGATGTTTCTACCCATTCATCCTTCATACCTTTTATTAGAGTGGCTTTAAGTACCTCACCTAGTAATGTAGTGTAAGGTGATATTTGAAATTTATATTGAAACTTTTCAACATATTCTTATAGTGTTTCATTTTCTTTTTTAGTCATTTTAAAGATTTTGTCTTTTAAATCACTGGTTCTCCAATAATCTTGATATTTCGTAAGGAGGTATTGTTTCATTTCATCCTAAGAATTTAGAGTTCCTCCCCCTAATCCCATAAACCATCGTAAAGCTTCCCCTTTCAAGGTGGAAGGAAATAGTTTTAGTTTTTGGGGTTCAGAGGTGTAGTCATAGCCTCTACATAGGACATCAAACTCGAAGAAGAACGCGTCAGAGTCCTTTGAGATCAATTTGTTGAAGGTTGGAAGATTCTATAGTGGAATGGATTTCATTGGGGAATTAGATACCATTTCAACTATGGGATATTCCAAAGTGGAATTCTAGGGTCATGGTGAATTTTGTTGTGCCATCTGGTTGAAAATGTGCCAATAATCCTCGGGGATTTATTGGTCTGGGTGTTATATATGAGGTGATTGATTACTTGGTACCTTAGAAAATTTAATCGTGTTACCTCTGTCTGGGATTTAAAATATTCCTTCTCCTATTAGGATCACAAGAGATCTAGGTTCAGGTGGTGGTGGGTTTTCTTCAGAAACCCCACTAGTTTCCCCTTCTCATTCTTTCAGATTACAATAATTTCCCTCATCTAAAGGACTATACAATGGAGTATGTTTAATTTGGAATCTTTGTTCAATCCCTTCAGTACCGCTATGAACCTCAGCATGAGCTGCAGTTTGTGAATTTTCTTCTTGAGGGATTCCAGTAGAACCTTTTTGAGGTCCAACCAAGGCTTGAGATTCAAATTTTTGGATGATTTCATCTATGAAATTACTCCTTCCAGGGGGCACCAAGCCCTAGTATTTTGTAGTTTTTGGTGGGGGTATTTTATTTTCATGTTCTTTCTTCTTATTCATACACACTAACACAAATTCTATGCACCTATATAAGCTCTATGCATTAGCTAAAGGTAGGTGTTGGAACAAGCATTTTACTTGTTTCCTACGTAGGGTCTTACCTTCCATTTTTAATACGTCATCCTACAGAGATGCAACTTGTGATATATTTGACATTATCCCTGACAACGATGCCAAATTGTTGGGCTCTTAAGATGTCCTAAAAACAACCTTAGTCTAACATTAATTTATCAACCAAGGATTTGTCTTCTCTTTGAAGAATGTCAACAAAGTCTATGTAGATAGTCATGGAGGTTCAAATCATGTAGATAATTTAGTTAAAGGAAATCTGAGCCTCTCTATTTTATTTCAGTGATCAATTCCTTCACACATTCATTAAAAAACTCTAAAATTGATAACTCGCTCAACAAAATTGTAATCTGATCAATAACAAAATGTGAATCAAAACATCAATCAATTTGTTGAATTCATCTAACTAAGAAAATGTAATTTAATCTGTGAAAACACTTAATGAATCAATCTATCAACAATTATTTAACCCATTGGAAAAGAACAACGAATAACTATAAAATCAAGAAGGAACAACAAATGTGAATTTGATAAAATAATAACGTATGTGAAAATCAAAGGAATCCACATGCAATAAACTAGCAGTAATGGGAAATGGAACAACAATTGTCAATCTTCAAATGAAACACCTATCCTCTGTAATTGAAAAACATAACCAATTCATGGAAGAATCAACACACTCACGAATTTATCTTAACTATTGGAAGGAAATTTTAATCACAGAACTGAAATAGAATTAATACGATTACAGATGAAATAATAACTCCTTATGACCCGGCCCACAGTCTTCAAAAGGTACTGTTGGTAAAAATTCAGTACGCAAAGATGATCAAAACGCTCAAGGTTTTCATTAATTCCATAACTGGTAAATTATTTACAATGGACTACTTGCACAGAGAAATTCAGAGATCTGAATGTTTGATTGAATTTCTTGTATTTTTCTCTATTTTTCATCATCCTCTATATATTACAATGACATGAGTAAATTAAGCTATCCTGAGGATCGAGGGATCCTCAGGATTTCTTTTACTATTTATAAATATCACAAAATAAAGAGTCAATCCTCCTCTAAACTACTTTGCGCCTGATTCCTTCGATCTTTAATGGCTTATGTATCTTTATGATCTCTTTAATTATCTTGAGGTAACATCGATTGTCCATTTTCTGCAATAAAATCAAACAATTCAAACCGACATTCAAAAATTATCTAATATCACTCAATATCATTTATAGAAGATTTTTTAATCATTTTATTTCCTAATTACGTATAATTAATAGAAAAGTCAATCAAGAATATATCATAAACCATGGTAATAAGGAGGATATTTGTACCTTTTTCTCAATTCAACAGTAGGATGATGGTTCTTTCTCTCATTCATTCGTTCATCCACTTTCTCACTCGTTCATTCATACCATCCTTACCTATCACTCATTGATCTATCCTCACCCATGTCTTGGCTTGGGAAAGGGAAATGAACTGATGAATATTAGCCACGATATAATTGGTTGTAGTGGTCACTGGTGTAATCTATCCATGACTTGAGGCCTGCATGTCTGAGATGCGTTGGCCCATGTCTAGATTTCTTCACAATTGTGAGTCATGAGAGTTCCAACATTGATATTTTGGACGAGTTGCATTGGAGCCCTAGAAGGAGAATGACTTCTTGAAGGACTGCATGGTAGAGAAGGGTGGAGGTCCATTCTCTTGGGTGGTGTAGGTTGGGTAGAAGAGATATGGGTACTTGGATTGTTGCAAGTGATGGGAAATCCTATGAGAGGTTGAGTGCTAACTGGTTTGGGAATCCAAGTAACACTTTGGAACCGTCCTTCTAGATTCATATCCCTGTCTCAGAGGTGACACTATTGTTGAGATTTGGAATAGTAGTGTCTACGGTTGGGTGGAATGTCCTCGGTTTGTAGCCAATTGGTGCCTTCTTTATAATGATAAGTGCTCTCTGTTATGGTATTATTTACCTATATATGAATGTAATTCGTTATGTATTTATTTATCATTTAATTAAATCTTTAGAATATGCATTCTTGCTGGTTATTGATGTGCATGTCATCATATTGATAAGAGAAAAAATTCCCAGGGTGGGCTTGAAGATGGCGTACCCTAGCCTGTGGGTGGTCGGGGTGTGTTACATGCATATTATAAATTATATATGATGTAGGTGATGGTATATGTATCTATGAATCTAGTTCATTGTGCTTGTTTTTAAATGATTGTGCTTTTATACATTTTACATTTGAACTTTAAGTAGATACTCGATGTTATAAATTAAATTGAGTATTTTTTCTTCGAACCATATATTATCCACTTTATTTTATTAGTTGAATGCATTTAATTTATAGTTGAATATGGCTGTTTGAAATTGATTTTGATGTTATACATTATACCTTTTAGTTCTAGTTGGTTGACTGTGTAGACTATGTTTGTTTTTAATTGATTATGATATTATACATTATAAGTCTCATATTTAAGTAGGTGATAGTGTTGGATTACTGAGGAGGGGGGGGTGAATCAGTAATAGATCAATATAATCCTTTTTCACCATAAAATGCAAATGTTATATCAATGTATCATTATCATCCAATAGTTTCAGGATAAATAAACAATGAACAAATGAGAAATAACACACATACACAGTACACCAGTGTTTTACGTGGAAACCCAAAGCGGGAGAAAACCATGGAATGATTTTTCTTTATGTCTTTAAGAATTACGTTCATTTGAAGCACCAAATTCCTTTGTTTTCTAGCTGCAACTAGAAGGAGGCTCCAACCCCCTAGTTTCTCAGGATACAACCCGAGGGAAGATTCAACTCCCCAATTCTCTGGCTACAACCATAAGGAGACTACAACTGGAAGGTGGCTACAACCACGTGTTCCTGTGCCATTTATCCACCTTGAAGTATAAGTAGAATGATGGAACCACTGTAACACTATCACTGTGATATATACTAATGTAAACCTATACCAATCAACTTGCACCAAACAACCTGTACCAATAACCTAAACCATGGATAAACCATGCATCAACCTATAATCAACTTGTACCATAAACAAGTGCATCAACCATGCACCAACCTGTACCAAAAAATATGTAGTCAACCTGTACCATAAACAAGTGCATCAACCATGCACCAACCTATACCTCAACATGTACCATGAATAAGTTCATCAACCATGCACTAAACTTATAGGAATAACTTGTCACAATAGCACGTCCAAACAACCTATCAAAACAACCTGTCTCATCAATATTATCAACCAAATCATATCTACTCACCAAGATCAATATCAAAGAAAACTCTCAAAGATGTGCATCAACCAAGCATACCACAACAACTCATAATCATCACCAATATCAATATGTGCTTCTAATAATATACAAAAACAAGTATGTTATATCATCCATAAACCATGTGTCAACAATACTACTAACAAGTGCCTCCAACCATGTACCAAGTATGTACCAATCATGTACTTATCAACTATGACTCATCAATATGTACCAACATCATCAACTATACACCTCATGTATGTGCCAACTCATCAACTACTTGTCTCAACCATGTACCCAACATGTACCTCAACCAAAATACCTCATCAAGTTCATCATCCAAATCTAATTTGTAACTCTGTAATATACCTGGTGTATATGATTAGATACCTTCAAACCTTCCTTAACTTTAACAACACGAGACTATCATTTTCATCAAACTTTACTTTAGTCTCACATGACTAGTTTTGGATTAGTCAACAACCCTAACTTGAAATAATCATAACTATATACTTGTAATGAATAAATATCTGAAAATATTACACAAAGTTCTTCAATGTGTTTTATGCAATTCCTCTATGTGTCACTGCTTGGAACCTCTCAAAAAAGGAATTATAGAAAAAATAACATACCTTGTTGAATTTTGTCTTATTCTAGAGAGCGAACTTGTAGAGTGTGCCCCACACGTAATATTTGTTGTATGGATATTAAAATTGTACAAAAAATACTACATATTATACTCTAACCAACACATTTGGTCTTACATAATTCAGATCTATTATGAAGAATTTATGACATTTTTACCTAAAACACCTGTTTTAGACTAGTTTCAGGACTAGCCACAAACCCTATTTTCCATGGAGTGTAACACCAAAAATAGAATGACCCGCAAGCTTAAATTTGTACCATGACTGCTTGGATATGTTTCCTCAATGGCCTCACAATTTCACGGTATGAATCATTCTAGAAAAAAATTATTGCGAAAATGGTGAGATGACCTATAAATAACATACCTTAGAAAACATCATCAAAAGAATTTATTCTCCCTTGAATTTCGACCTTCTTTACTTCACCTTCCCTCTAAAATTCATCTTAGATATCCTTTGGTTACCGCAGTCACTTGTAGATATTCAATATGCTCAAGTGTGATTAAAATGAGAGAGCATTGCCTCTTATTTATACTTTCATGTAGCTTCCTCAAGGGGTTACCTTTTAACCATCTTAACCCACTTTCCTTATTTTAGGGTTAACCCACTTCTAACTACTTGTAACTTAGTGATTTCTCCATTAACTTTATTATTTAAATAATTTATTTTGTATTCACTTTGACTTATAGTACACTCTTCACTTCACTTTATTATTTACCTTCTAAAATCTCTTAAACCACTTTGACTACTTTTAGCTTTTGGGACTTCTAGATGACTCATGGGGGTTCTCCAACTTCACATGGTCGTAACTCTCTAACCGTGAGGAGTGATGTGACATTCCACATACCACTAGAAATGGAATGAAATGTACTATTCATATAGAATATTATTGCCTGCAAATATATAAAAACTCATACCATTATCCATCAAACAAACTTGGATCCATTACCCAAACCTGGGTTCTCCAACTTCACATGGCCATAACTCTCTAACCGTGAGGATTTATGTGGTGTTTCACAT
>JZKD02S1769393.1:176447-197703 GCA_000966675.3 Picea glauca | reverse complement strand
AATATCAAATAAAAAAACCATAAAATTTTAAGATAATATTTTAATACAACTTATTTTTCAATTTAAATTTAAAAAATAACAAATATAAAATCAAAATAATATTTAAATACAACTTATTTTTTAATTTTCAATTTAAAGAATATCAAATAAGAAAACCTTCATATTCTATAAAATTTTAATTATAAAACATCATCTCATACTACTTCCAATACAAAAAGATATGTCATATTATTTTTAAATGAAAAATTGTTGATAAAACTAATATCTGAATAGTAATTTAATAGTAATTATATATAGCTGGATAAGACACCATCCAGGTCATTACAAGTGCTATGTTTATAAAACTTTTTTTTCTCTACATTTTATTTTCAATAATTATTTCAAAGATAAATATATTTCTTTTTCAGTTTTAATATCTAAAACAAACATAATTCCACTTGATATTTAACTAGATATATTTTTTAGTCAAAATTATTATTTAAATACACGAAAATTCAAATTCTTTATGAGCCTTTCTTAATGTACGTGATGTTATCCATTTTGACTAATTCAAAAGACTAAGAATTTTTGCTACCATATAATTCATGAAAATCACTAACTTTAATCCTATAAATATATAATAAGTAGTTGTACTCGTATCAAATTTAGGTCAAGTTGAGCAAACCCTTATCGATTCCAGAGGCAATTTTGGACTTTTTATCTTATTTACTCTTCTCAATTCCCAGGTCAATTTTGGCCTTTAGTGATGAATTTTGGCATTGGCTGAATATATATATATATATATATATATATATATATATATATAAAACGAGCTTTAAATTTCCGGGTCAATTTTGATGGTCTCACAATTTCTGGTCAATTTTGGTATTAGTGGACAATAATATCTATAAATAAATAAATAAGAATGAAAATAAAAAGTAAACTTGTATAATAGGAAGAAACGTGGTTCCTTTTGCTGGAAGGTTAAGTTCATTTGACATATACATTGGATGAAACGTGATGCATACAACCAGTTACGGCCAATTCCAAGATGCTCTCTGTAATGCATACAACCAGTTTCACCAGGAGATATGAGTAAGACCCAAAAATAACTTTGCAATTAATGTGAAAATTAATTTTAAATCTGGAATGAAGTCAATTCGATAATAAGACTAAGACTATCAAATTACTAGTCAATCAGAAGTTAAAAAAATAAATTATTTTATATTAAAAAAAAAAAAAAACCTTGAGTTCCTTAAACATGTTTAAGATTCTGTTTGCTGGAATTTTTTTTAATCAAAACAAATTAATACACTGAAGACAGTGTAATAATAAGAATCAAGTATAGTTAATAATCATATAAATAAAGAAATCATAAAATATACACCTTTCTGGACAAGCTAATGAGATATACACCTTTCTGGACAAAGAATGGATGTCGTTCGTATGAACACCCAGAAATAGAAAATTGCAAACATGTATGACCAGAGATTATGTGATCAAACTCCATACAAAAATCCCTCTACTCGCTTCTCTGGAGTAAAAAGAGTAAACCCTACACATTAAGAAGTGAATGAAAAATAAAGAAGCAATGCACTGAAACTTGTGATGAAGACGATTTCGATTTCTGTTAAAAAATTAAATCTAGCTACCAAGAATCGATAAATCTCTCATAAAATATTTTATAGGAGTCGTTCATAAAATATGGTATCAGGAGCAGTTCATCTGGTTATGCCCTTTCACTATTTAAATTGTATATAGAAAACTTGGAAAACATTCATTGAAAGTAAAAGTCTATATAATAATCATCCAACCGATGAGATTTAAATTAAATTAAACTCTGCATAAAGAGGATGAACACTCAAAGTCAAACAAATTCATTCAGGAATGTATACACATATTAACAGAGCTTATGTAATCAAACTTCATACATAAAGCTAACTTCCAGAATTTATAAATCTCTCTCAATAGCTTGCTGGCCTGAAACCAAATTATACACATATTAACAGATCTTATGTAATCAAACTTTATACATAAAGCCAACTTCCAGAATTTATAAATCTCTTTCATCGGGTCAATTTCCAGAATTTATAAATCTCTTTCAACTACCTGCCCACCTGAAAACAAATTACCAAAGTGAAAAATATATCAACAAAACAAAAAATCCAATTATAAATTTTAAAATGAAATTAAGAAAACTTCAATAAAATGTGCTATCTATTTAAACTATGTATAAAGAAACTCAAAGATCACTAAACATCTCATTCAAACCTAATGCAATTGCAAGTCAAGGGCCGTATAAAATAACATTTATACTAAATCTTCCATAAAGAAGATGGCATTTAAACAATGTCCATAAAATATTCCTTCATCATTGTCTTTCCACTATAAATTATAATCATTGTCTTTCCACTATTTCAACTATATATACAGAAAACCTACTAAATGTCCTGGTTAAACTGACCGAATTGAATGTAAAATATACATAATAATCATCCAACAAATGAGATTTAAACTAAATTAAATTCTACATAAACATAATGGTTGATAGTTTCAACTTTCAGACATCAAACACTAACTCCAATAATTTGAACATATGAATTTCATCATATGGATTTATATGACACAAAATCTAATGAAACAGTAACAAAAGACTAATGGAAGAGTTGAGAAATGACCACTGCAATACAACAGACATGAATGACTAAAGGAAATCCCTCCCCACCAAAACACATAGCATTAATTCTCAAATCAACAATAAGTCAAACATGAAAACAAACTGTAAGCAAAAGCCCGGAAGACCTGACAATGCCTGGAATGATAGATGGAGCGAGGTGTTTATATAGGAATTTGGGCACATTGAAAGCATTGGATCACAATCCTTGTAGACGTTGGAGATGGATTTACTGTGCTGAAGAGGAACTGAGAAAAGCATAGACGTTGGAGATGGATCTACGGTGCTGGAGAGGAACCAGGAAAAGCATCAGATCATAACGGTTTGGGAGGAAAAACAGGAAAATCATAACTACAGAATTAACAAGTGATAATGATGTGCAAGTGGACCGTTGTGAGTATGAGAGGGATAGGGATTTGACCGTTGTGAGTTGATGATTACGTCCATTCGTAGGTGTGATTGAAGTAATATATTTGAATTTTGAATTTTGAAGGTCCATAGGCGAACACTAAAAATTAAGCGATACATAAAGTTACATCGAAATTTATCGATACATAAACACTATATAGATCAGTGGTCAGGGTTCTGCGATTTTTTAAAAAGATGTATTTCCTGCTTTTCTTTGGCATTTTTGTCTTTTAAAGATGCACACAATATGAATAGAAGCCACAATATACGAAGATAGGTTACAAATTTAATTATAATATATATTAACTGTATTTAGAGGTTCACCCCAAAAAGGATTAAATTAGTGACTTTTTTTTGGCATCTCTAAGTGTTACACGAACACTACACTCTATGAATAGGCCGAATCACTTTAATAAGGTTGAGGTGATATAGTCACAATATAGAAAATTATGTTTCAAGTTTATATTTATAAAAGTTTTCAATTCAATTCATTAAATTAAATTTATAATCAAATAATATTTTAATACAATTTATTGATCAAAATTAATATAATATTAATTTAAAAGTTTTAGATTTAACTCATTATATTACTAATTTATTTTTATTGACTCAAATCCATCTCAATATAATGTAACAATGATGATATTTTAATACAATTTATTTTTTAATATGAACTTAAATAAAAATGAAATAAAATATGGAATATGAAATATTTATTTTTTAATCTAAATATAAATATAAATAAAATAAAATATGGAATGTAAAATTGTGAGATAAGAGTAAATGTATAATGTTAATTTACAATAGTATCTTTTTTTTGTTGTTGTTGTAAATGAGTGTGTGAATCTATATTGCTTTATAGGTCGCTACAATGGGAAACCAACTGAGTCTACCATAATCCAGTCTAAAAACTTCATCAAAAGAAATCAAAAAAGTCTGAACATAGTGGGTGAGCTCCTACCCTGAGAGACAAGGTCTGGGTGGGTCCTGCGCTAGTCTAGGTTGATGAGGTGCTCTGCGTCCCCTTTCTGTTGTGTCGCGTCCTCCTCCCTCTATTCCACCAAATGTAGCTTTCTGATGCAAGATGGGGTTCCATTACTGTGGGTTGGAGTGATATCTATATGGTGGATGTAGCATAGATAGAGATGAAATTGTCCTACCATCCACTCCAGATTCTCCTGTTGTCTTTTCTGGTCCTCCACCAACCTTTTTACCCCCATCTCCAGGTTGCTGAGGTGGTTGAGAATTCATGTGTTCTCTTTCTTCTGCTCTTTGGTTTCCGTCCTGTTGGTCTCCCCCCAGTCCGCACACATCTTACCTATCAACATTTTAGTTCTCCAAGCTTCCTCCACTGTCCTATGGTAGAGGGGTATCCTCGATTGTGTGGTTTGGGGGTCCCATATCCTCCCTGCTTCCTGTGTTAGTGTTGACCAGGATTTTCCCCCACGAGCATTGTTAATTTCGCTCTCTCATCTTTTAATGATCGTCTTCCCCTTGGTGTCTACCTTCGTGAGGAAGGTTCTCCTTGCATCCCTGGATGCATGTTCAATTCTCGTCATCTAGCGTGCGCTCTTTGGAGGTTCCTTTCCGTAGGGGCATCTCTTGCTGCTGGTTTTATTCATGCACACCATCTTAACTTGCAATTGGTGGTTCTTACGTTGGGTTATTTCCCTGTTCCGTTGCACCTCCTTCTAATATGTAAGGTGGCCCCTATAATTGCGATGCTGCATTATGTTATATGTTCTGGTGTCCCAGCCTTTATGGAGCCAACTCGGCTATGGTCCCATCCTTGCAATCATGATCTACTCATCAAGGTGGTTCTTCCATTCAGAAGAGTCTATTCCAAAGCATCTCCATTTGATGACCCTGCCATTATCCCTTCGCCAATGCTCTGCCCTGCTCATTATACGCCATCCCTTTCCTGGTCCCATCTCGATACTTAGGTGAGATTTGTTCCTACTTGGCCCTGGTGAAACCTATCGTTCATCGTCCTTTTTCTCATGCGAGTTAGGTCCATCGTCCTTTACCACCTACGATTTATCTCTTCTTCTTTCCAATGGGTAACTTTTGTACTTCTTTTTATTGACGGGGTTGTGGTGTCATACCTTTGCCTAATATATGATCTGCGTTTGCATTTGCAACCTTATTTGATTGGTGGGACATTAGATTTTGTCTGGGACGTACATGTCCTACAATGTCTTTTGTGCCTCCATTCTTGCCGTAATATTCTGTACTACTCCTTTTATCCCAGTCTTTAGCGACAAGTTGGGTGCAGTCTCCTTGGAATTGACCTTACAGGATGTTGCTCCAGGTTGTGTCCAATTGTGGACCTTCATTATTGAACCCCTCATTTTGTATTATGTTCACCAGTCCATTTTATGACCTCCTCACCCAGCGCAACTCCACATTGATCCCTGTTCGCAAGTGCTCCTTGATTTTTTTAGTAGGTAGGCCAATTGCGAGTGCCTCTGGATATTGCCTATTTTGGTACCGTTTTGGAGTTTTCTCATTGTGTTGATGACTAGCATGGAGTCTCCTTCCACTATGGCATTCGTCATCCCCTCCCAGCTAAGAATCTCCAGACTTGTCTCTAGGGCCCCAAATTCTGTGGCATTATTGGTGGATTTTCCCAGGCTCCCCATGTATAGTCGTATGATGTTCCCCTTACTGTCCCTGATTAATCCTCCCAGACCTGTTCTTCATGGGTTTCCTTTCTCCGCCCCATCAAAATTCAACTTGAGATAGCCTAGAGGTGGGGGTTTTCAGTTGCGCTCACCTACCTGGAGTTGCATCTATTGTTTGTTTGGATTGGGTTTACGCCCACCAGTTAGTTGGAAAACCTCTAGGACTCTGGAATCCTGATCAATGGATTGCGCGCTACCCTCCTGGCAGTTGTGACTCATCACTGTCTCATGTATCATGGAGGTTATTATTTCCTTGATCTTCCCTTCTGGCCAGCTTTGGTTTCTGAAAATGCGCATGTTCGTTTCCTTCCATGTCGACCATATGATCATTCCTAGGGTGAGGATCCAACATAGGTTCACCTCTGCTTGGTCGTTGTAGTTTTCTCTCTAAAGCTTGATTGTTGCGACTATGTTACCACGGTTCCTGTCTGACTGACGGAAGATACTTTATGCCCAATCCCACAATTCTGCAGTGTAGGTGCATTCATCGAGGAGATGTTTTGTTGTTTCTTCCTGAGTTTGACATAGTTGACATCTTGACGGACCAATGAAACCTCTTTTCCTTAGGTTATCCCAAGTTAGGATGCAGTTATGTAATATTAGCCACTAGAAGATCTTAATCTTTGGCCATTGGGGGTTGTTCCAAAGATTATCCCAGTGTTGTGCTAGGTCATCTTGGTCTGGGTCCTCCATATAGTGCTAGACCTCTTTTAGGTTGAATTCCCCTCCATCTTTTTTTCCCCACCTCAGTTGGTCTTCTCTTTCTATTACTATTATTTCTTATCTGCCCAGTTCCTCCTCCATCTGTTTTATTGTTGTTGCGAGTATCTCATTCTTCCGAGGAATAATATTGTCCTCGGTTCTCCATTTTTTGCGGTCCATTCCCTCCTACCAGTATTGATAAACGTTGATTTTTCCTTGTGTGATGAGGTCCTGTTGGAGTATCCCTCTGTTTGGGTTTTCCATCCTTGGTTCCTATTGCAAAGTGTCCTCACATAATCTGGTTGTTCTTCCATTCCTAATTTCCCAAAAGTTATGTGTTTGAATCCATTCTTTGTTGTGCCATGCTAGGTTCCAGATGGCTGAGCCTTCCCTAGTTCCTCCAAAGAGGATTATGTCCTAGTTGCAGGTGTTCGGTGCATACCTTTCTTTCCATTGCTTTACCCAAGGTGTTGTAGTTTGTTTGAACCAATGCCACCATAGTTTCACCCCATATGCATTGTTGGTTGTTTGTGGATCTTACATCCCCAAGCCTCATTTTAGTTTTGGCCTACAGACTTTCTCCCAGGACACCACGACCCATTTTTTCTTTGTTTCCGCACCTCGCCACAGAAAGTCCTTCTGGATGGATTTGATTTTCTGTAGGATCCCCTATGGGGTGGGGAAGACTGACATCATATAGGTTGGAATAGCTTGTAAGGATCAGTCTGCTAGCTAGATTAAGGGACCTATACGTCCATTTTTTTACCTACTCCTGTAACCTGTTTATTACTCCTTCCCAAGTTGACAAGTTACATACTTTGTCTGTCAAAGAAACCCCCAAATACTTGGTTGGGAGTGTTTTTCGTTCAAAGCCTAAAACATTGGACAAATTCTTTTGGATATTTGGGTTGGTATTAAAGAAAAATATCATCGAATTGAAGTGGTTAATATCAACGCCTGAGGCTTCTCCAAAATCTTCTAGGATGCATTTTTAGGCTTTGTCTTCTTTGACCATGCGTATGTCGTGGAGGAGTGTATCATCAAAAAAACTGTTGGTGGGTTGAAGTAGGGCAATTTTCGAAGGGTTTGAGCCCGGTTATTTCTCTAGTTGTTGTTGCACTCTTTATGCTCCTGCTGAGGCCTTCCATCATCAGAATGAACAGGAAGGGGGACATCAGGTCGCCTTGTATGATCCCTCTCATGGGCTGGAAAGTTTTGGCCGAGGATCCATTGGTTAGTAGTGAGTAGCTTGTTGTGGATACTAGGATGACAATCCAACTGATCGAGTGATGGGTGAAACCAAAGGATTCCAAAGTCTTGATCATGTAATGCCATATAATTTTATCATAAGCTTTTTCTAGGTCGAGTTTTATTAACATTCCCCCCCCTCTTCTGAAGTTTCAAGGTGTGAATGATCTCATGGGACTGGATGATATTGTCCATTATTTGTCTACCTTCCACGAAGCCTGCCTGTTCTTGCGATATCAATGAAGGTAGGAGGTGTTTCAATCTATTTGCTATGACTTTGGAGACAATCTTGTAGATCACGTTACAAAGTGCTATGGGTCTGTACCGGTCCAGGGTTTTGGCTTCATTTTCTTTAGGGATTAGGGTGATCATGGTTGCATTTAGAGATTTAAGGATCTAGGTAGACCTTCTAGAGTCCTCTACTAGCTTATTGATGTCATATTTGACAATTTCCCAACAGTCTTTGAAGAACTCCATAGTGAAGCCATCTGGACCTGGTGCTTTCCCACTGGGCATTTCTTGGAGAGCTTGATCAGCTTCTTCCATGGCAATAGGTTTGTTCAGGAAAATGTTTTTTTCCTTGGTAACCAGGCATGGAATATGCTGGGTTATCTTCTATATGGCCTCTGATCTATATTGATGAGGTTCTTGGGCTATCCCAAGGAAGTGGATGACCAGAGCGCTTTTGATCTTCTGATGTGACTCATGCTCGATTCCATCCTAGTCCTTGATCTTCACTATTTTGTAATGGGCTCTTCTGGCCATGGTTGTTTTGTGGAAGAACTTGGTGTTCCTCTCTCCTTCCTTTAGCCATCATATGCGAGACATTTGACACCATAGTGTTTCCTTCTGCTAGCATTGCGCCTCCCATTCTTGTGTCATTTGGAGCTCTTCCCTTTTTTAGTCCTCCATATAGCCTTCCCGTAAGCAAGTTTCTTGGATTTTTTTCATTTTTTCTTCGAAGTCGTTTTTCTCCGTGTTTATATTCCCAAATATATCCCTATTCCATTCCTTGATTTTTTTCTGACATATTTAAGTTTCTTGTGTAGTTTGAACTTCCTAGTCCCTTGCTCTGGTTTCTCCTCCCACCACCATTGTTTGATGTTTTCCTTGAAAGTCGATTGATCAATCCAAAATTTCTCAAATCTGAAGGGTTTTTTCTTAGGTGTTGTTTCGAAGCCTGCTTTCAGTTGTACTAGCCAGTTATCAGATCCACCCCAGGGGAGGATCTTGTAGTCTAAGGTTAGTCCCTGCATGATGATTGACTCTGATAGAAGGATCGATCAAGTCTTTTAGCTACCTGGAACTGGTTCATCCATTTATTGGTCCAAGTGAACTAGCCATTCTTGGTTTGGAGGTCTACCATCTCCACCATGTCTATAAAATTTGAAAACTCCTCCGCATCCTGATCCAATATTCTCATACCACCCTTCTTTTCCACAAGGGAGGTGATAATGTTGAAGTCCCCTGCCAGTGTCTAGTGAAGGTTGGTGGCTTGACCTTTTATATCTTCTAGGTCTCGAATCATTCCATTATTTTCCTCTGGCCCATGGGGCCCATGCACATTTGTGCATAGAATCTCCTCAGTATTTCCTATGATTTGCATGTGTACCGTTAGGGTGTACCTGGTTTCCTCAACTACTATTAAATTTAGGATTTGTGGGTTCCACAGAGTGAGTATGCCACCTAACCTTTGGTGTTGTTTGATGGATACTATCTTGTACTTGCGCCAGTGTTGTCTATTGATTGCCTCCATTCTATCTATAGTACATTTCATCTCTTGAATAAAATAGAGATCCAGTTGCTGGAATGTTTTATTTTATTCCTAAGGATTCTTTGTTTTCTTGGGTTGTTTAGGCCTCTTATATTCCAAGTTATAACCTTCATTTTTAAACATGTGGGGGAGAGTCGTGAAAGAGTTTCTTGATATTACCCAAGTTTATTAGTAGAGCTCCCAACTCCTGTAGTGCTACATTTTTTGATTTCCTACCTTTTTTCCTTCTTGTATGTTTGGGTGATGGTTGTGATAGTCCCTCATCGGATTTCACTCCTAGGTGTCCTATCTCCCCGTGTGTGTGTTTTTGTCCTCTGTCTTTGGCTTCCTCTCATAGGAAAAATAGGTATTGCATGCGGTCGAGTTTCTCTGTTGGTACGCTGTCGACTCCCTTCCTTTTCCATTGTTCTAATATGTGCGTAAGGTCTATCCCTTCTCTTTCCACCAATTCTCTGAGATCAGGGTATTCTGTACCTACTTCTCTCGAGGTCATCTCTGCATCCCCCTCTATGTCTTCCATGACAATGTTGTCCTCTTTTTTTTCTCCGCCCCTCATGGTTGCGCAACTCCCCTGAGTTGTTGTAATGTTTGGTTGTTAAGAGTGTTGCAACAATAAAAAAAATATCCTCTATTGTTTTGTTGACTTTAGGAAAAATTTTGACACTCTCCCTAGGACCAACCTTTCGAATAGGTTAGAAGAGATAAAAGTTTCCTTTTGGCTAAGATTTGTTGTGTTAAGGTTGTATGAGAACATTATTTCCAAGTTTAGCAACACTGAGGGTTGGCCAGAAGAAATTAACTACAATACAAGATTCAAGAAAGATTGTCCCATATCCCCTACTCTTTTTGGCATTTCCAATGAAAAGTTAGAAGATTGTTTGGAAGCCACAGGTTGTGTTGGACCAACTCTTGATGGCATTTTAATCATCCTTATTCTATATATCGATGATATTTTTATTATGGAAATGAATCCCTATGACATTAGTAAGTAGCTTAGAATCCTCAAAGACTTTTGATCCAATATAGGTATGACTATGAATACTGACAAAATGAAGGTTATGGTCATTAAATCCAACAATATCACCTACAATAATTTTGTATATGGAAACAATATCTTGGAGGAAGTAACTTCGTACAAGTATATTGGAATTCATATTCATCACAAGTTCAATTGGAACTATAACATTGATAAAAGCATAAATGGAGGGTGGAAAGCTTATTATGGGCTTGAAAATAATTGTAAATTAGCAGACCTTTGACTATGGGATAAGAAAAAACTTCTGTTTTGGATTCTTGTCACTACTAATATAGTATATGTATGTGAAATTTAGGGATGCAATATTTATCAAGAATCCTTGAGAAAGGTACAGTGAATCCAAAATAATTTTATAACTTATAATCTCAAATTAAGGGAAATACACCCTATCCTATCCTCCACATCGAAGCGATCATTTCCCCCATTTAGAGCACAACTATGATTAAGTACTTAATGTACAATAACAAGACACACAACATGGATAATAAGAGGATCCCCAAAATTGCTTCAGACTCTAGCCAAAATCAACAACAACTGAAGCAGGTATGACATAATTATGCCAAGTCTTGGCTAAATAATTAGGTAATAAAATAAGAATTTATTCTACAGAATATTGATGATATTAAAGATGTTGTACATGTTAAATTTAAGGAGAATCTATGGTGTGATAAAGAATTAGAGGATAAAAGAAAAATAACATATCATAAGGAGGTGATTAACCCTAACCTTGAAGATCAAAGGTATCTTGTTGTTTTGAAGAGCATAAAGAAGACAATAAGTATTGCTAAATTAAGAACTAATTCTCCTGAGTTGCATAGTGAAATTGGGCCTTGCAAAATCCCCAAAACACCATGGAAAGAAATAATCTATCACATTTGTGACATGAAGAGGGTTGAATATGAAAAACAAAACTCCTAGAATGTCTTGTCTATACCCAAATTAGATCCCAATGCAATCGCCACCGGTCCAATCTCCATGAGAAGGTTTCATCGGTGGCCATGGAAAAAAATAGGAGCATCCCAACTCTTGCTCAGATTGTTCTACTTTCACAAAGGTACAAGACAACCTTGAAATTCTGCAAGGCCTGGTGTTTGAAGGGCGTAAAGAAGTGGAGGACCTACGTTTTCGATTAGAAGTCTTGGATGGGAAGGGGACACAAATCCTACAGATGCTCTTAGCTTTGCACGGTTTGTGCCACCCATAAAAAGCGACACCAATTGCACTAGGGGACAAACAACCGATATTGGTCCCATCTCTGCACAGGTCATTCATGGAGGATGCAACATCAGATTCGGCTCCAACGCTCAAGGAAACCCCCTTGGACATGGAACCATGTTACAAGCCCACAACTTGAGTAGCACAGGTGTTCGTATGCATGGCCTGCTGGTTTTTTTAATGATATTTTACCTAGTCATTAGAACCTCTATGGAATGAAAAACCCAACGCATGAAGGTGTTATAGTACAACTTCCAACAAGAACTCACAACAATCAACCACATCCACAACGGGAACCACAAACTCTGGCCAATTTATCCTTCACCTCTATCCAATAGGGTGATCCAGGATCCTCTCATCAAGAATCATGTCATCCCGAGGTGATAGGGATGACCATAACCCTGGCACAACATAACCTATCTGGACCAAGGACTCTAGATGAATCCAACACTCTAAGAGTCGGGTTACTGAAAAGAAGAATACTGATCCAAGCACCCAATCGACAGGTCAACGAGACAACTATGACAATCATACGACATAATAAATTCCCGGCGTAACTGGAATAATTGGTACACAATAAAATATTGTCATTGAAAAATAATATTTCATTGAAACTATCCTCCAATCCCAAGATCATACAAGTAACTCCCTAAGGAGGAACCCATTATCATTTAAATGGAACAAAAATGGAACATGTCTTCAAGATATAAGAACATTTATTTTCTTAAAATATGGAAATGCTATCCTTTAAAGGAACCAAATAAAAGGGTGTTATCTGTATAGTCTAAATATCAACAATCTGTATCACATCAGATAGAAAAACACTATCATTATCTATTAAAATATGCTAGCTATACAATGCATACCATGCATCGACAACACTTTGCATACAAAAATATCATTGTTGTCTAACTTTATTCTCTATACTTTTTATGCCCATTCAACACGAGCTAATTAATGAAATTAATAGTGATGACATTAACGTCTAAAAGTAATACCGACCCTTAAAGAGGTAAGATAATGATATATATAAATATGATATATTTTAAGGATATTATCTGTCAAGGATAAAATGGTAAGTTAAAAGATAATGTTGCATGAAAACATGACAACGTTGGGTGAATTATGATAAAACTGTGCCTTTAAATGAATAAATCTCTACCATCTAAATAGGGCACTATCTATCAAAAAAAGGTTGTTGCTTAATGCAAAAGGTCACTGCCAATTATCACACTCTATCTATCAACAATTATGGGTGGAAACTCAATCAACACCATAGATTCAATGTTGTCTACCCCAACTCCCAAGTGTCATCCCCCCCCAAAAAAATGTTGATGTTCACCTGCAAAACGCTGCCATTACACCTGTAGAAATGAAACTGCTACCCTAGACAAGAAGCATCTAGTACACCAATGGGAATGCAACTATTACATAGAATTACGTAGTCCAGATTTATATTAAAACCACATTGGAATTTTCACGAACAATAAAGTAAGGTAATGTGACTTCACTGTCATTGGAACAGGTAAAGTCACAGTCACAAATATAGGTTAAAAATTAAGCATTGAAATTTTCACTCAAGGTGAATAAGGTTGGGTAAGTTCATGATCAATGGAACAGGTGAAACCGCTGGGATAATCTCAAGGAGAATGTTGTGTCATAAATTAAGGATAACCAAAATAATGTATATCGTTGGGCATATTTTAAAGAAATTACAATAACTCAATTAAGAAATATATCGATGTGCATGTAATTAAAGAATAACGATAATAGTTCATAGAGAAGCAGTGTCAGAAGGTGTATTTGAATTCTCCTCATTTGAGAACAAGAATCTAATTACATCATCTATAGGGGCATATATCGTTGTGCAGAATAACAAGAACCTGTATAACTTTGTGTGTACACTAAGAAATAACATTAACTTCATTACAGAACGTTATCCTAGCACATAGAATAATGATGTAACAATAACTATAAATCATTAGGCATAAAACAATGCTTCTCCTTCACTAGGACTGTGATTTAATTAGATAAAACCATAACACTATTTTAAGGAAATAGCAGTATCAAATCATGGTATCAAATCGACTTCAATGTATCATAAAATGTTGAGTTTTAATTGTAATAATGGCGATAATTTAAGTTGCCATCAAGGTATTATATATTGCATAAAAGAAAAACTCATGCCAGAATATTCAATTCAATCAAGAGATATAAAAAAAATGATATGTATGAAAAGTAACAGTTTTATCCTTTGAAGGTAAATTTTCCATGTAAATGAAGGTAACAATTGCAATTTGAAAAGGTGAATATCACAGAGTAGTCGAAGTAATATCTCCCATCCATTACACCAAAAAATACACAGTCCAAAATAATTTATAAGCTGTCATTCGAGTGGGTAAATATGCAAGATAAATTGATCTTCAAATAATTTAAAGTGAATAGGTAAAATTGTAGGCTAGAGGTGAAAAAACATAAGGTAATTTCGCAGATTAAATGATAGACCAAATGTATAAAAACCACACAGTAAATTCACCAGGAAAAGCATTAAAGAACAGACTTAAATTTTTGCTCCAAATGCACCAAAATGCAAGGATCAATGTAGAGGATCATAAGCGATTCTCCGCGGGAAAAGAAAAACAATCACAGAGGAAATCAACCACAATAAGACGCAAGACAATCACTCAACCAGGAACAATCAACAGGGGTAGACAGGTGGTCGACACTATCCTTCACTCATCATCCACGCACAAAAAAGCAAGGCATTACAATCAATAGGTATATTAACATTGAAGTGATGACCATCAATCTGGCTCCTAGCCGCCTGCTCATGCATGGAATGATGATCTAGGGATGAGGTTGAAATATAAAGAACAATGTCTTCATAATAATCATTAAAACAGACAGAACAATCATAGCAGTCAGGGATCGATTGCCAAGGGAGTCAATTCAAGTAACGAGCTTAAGGCTACGGTGAAATTAAGTTCTCGATTAAATGATAAGTAAAACACTTTTTTTACATAATTAAAAGTACAAAAATGAAAACGCAAGATCAATATTACTCTACCATTCAAAATAAAAGCATGCGTACCATAGCCCAAGTCAACTTCTATGAGTCGTTGCCCTGCGTGCTCCATCTCGCTCCCTTTTGTCGACCACTATGACTTCACTGGTACCTCCCAGTCAACGCTAGGGGTACTCTTCTCCCCCCTTATCCCCCTAATCCGCAAAGGGGCCACACACACTAAATTAAATAACAACTAGCTCCCATCTCACCTCGCAAGGCCGAGCTACCACTTGCCACTGAGTTGGGTATCCCAACTCCCACAAGATAAGTCAGTCAAGTCAAAAATTTTGCAGCGTATCATTATTGATCCAAGAAGATATCCATACTCCTCCTCCTCCCTCCTTTATATAGAGTTTCTAAGTGGTTTATTTCCCAAATTCCCATTTAATTTAATTTTCGATATAATTTAATTCTGAAAACTCTTCCCTGTACACGTGTCACCCATCCCCTTCATTGCACTAGAAATTAATTTCACTAATTATTTAATTACTCCTATTTCCCTCACCCACCTAAAATCATTCCTAGAATCGCTCCTAGGTGTCCCCATATTCCCTTACACATTTTAATGACTTACACCCTTACTAAATTCCTAGTTGAGTTCAATTTATAAAGTTCTTAAAGGCAAGATTCCTTACTAAGTTAGTCATTCTGCTTTTTCCTTATGTTTCTCTTTTTCTTTATATTTCCCCCTTTTCCATTTTCATCTAAACTCAAATTAGCAAGTGTAGAAAATTACCTTTTTCCCCTTTTTCTTTTTAATTAATAAATTTTACTTAGCATAGGTAACAAACAATCAATTCCCTTTTAAAATTTTAATTCATGGAGTGAAAACTATAGTTGTCCCATTGGACCCAGACTTGATCTATTGTTCGACACCGTAGCTATCAAATGCGATGATATAGGATGTGGATCGGCTCATATGTGAGCACCCCCTCATTTGATATATGAAAGGAACTCATGTCAATAACATGTGTAGGATCACTAATATAATGTCTCAAAACAGATATCTGAAAAACATCGTGCATACGCCTCGAATAATCAGGCAAGGCTAGTCAATAGACCATAGGCCCCTTCCTCTCCAAAATCTCGAAAGGTACCATGAACCTAGGAGAGATTTTATCTCCCTTTCCAAACTTGATTGAACTCTTATGCAGTTTTACCTGGAAGAAGACTCCATTGCCAACTTCGTAACTACAGTCGACATGGTGCGCATTGACATAAATCTTCTGCCAATCCTTCACTTCTTTAATCCTTTATGTTATTGTTTTTATTTGATATTACATTTCTTGGATCCCTTCTGGTCCCACTAGGATCCTATCCTCTAGCTGATCCCAACTCAAAGGCATCTGACACTGTCTCCGATAAAGAAACTCAAAAGGCACCATATTAATGGTGCCTTGGTAACTGTTGTTATAAGCGAATTCTACCAGTGGCAAGAATTATTCCAACGCTTTTGCTGGTTCATCGCGTACATGCGCAACATGTATTCCAAGACTTGGGTTTTTCATTCGGTCTGCTTGTCAGTCTCCAGGTGATACATAGTACTAAATTTAAATTGATTTCCCAAGGCCTCTTGAAAACTAGTCCAAAATCGTCCGATAAACATCGATCCTCGATCGTATATAATTCTCATAGGCATGCCATGTAGCCTCACAATCTTACTGATGAAAAATATAGCTATGTTAGGTACCTGATTCATCGTCTGCACATGAATAAGATGAGCACTCTTCGTCAGAGTGTCGACTATCACAAAAATCGAGTCATGTCTCCTTGCCGTCAGTGGCAATACAAAAATGAAATCCATCGAAATGACCTCCCATTTCAGTTCCAGAATAGCATGTGGATGTAGTAATCTTGGTGGATGTTTATTTTCAGTGTTTACCTGCTGACATTCTAGACATCTGGACACATAGCTGACTATGTATATCCTCATTCCTTTCCAGAAGAATAAGGGTTTAAGGTTCTCCCTCATCTTCGTGACCTCTAGGTGATACATGTAAACTACTCTATGAGCCTTTTTTGGGATCAAATTCCTAAACTTGTTGTTTGTGGCATGTAAATTCTATTTTTAAATCTCAATATTCCATCATCGTCCAACATAAATCCTTCAAATCTTGGTACCATCATTGTGTTTTGTCCAATAAAATCCTTGACCTCTTTCTACCAGTCATCATCGCACTGTAAAGTTAGAACCTTTTCATGTAGATTCATCTGAAGAGGCAACACCAAAAAGATGTGTGGTCTTCGACTCAATGCATCTGCCACTTGGTTCACTGTTCCTTTTATGCAAGTAATCTCTAAATCGTACTCGCTAAGCATTTTCAACCAATGTCATTATCGCGTGTTCAGGTCACTTTGCGTAAAGATTTGTTGTATTCCACAGTGGTCCATTTTTAATTCAAATTTCATTCAAAAGATAGTGTCTCCAAACTCTCAAGGAATAAACAAAGGCTAGCCACTCAAATCGTGCATTGCATAGTTATCCTTCTCGATCTCGTAGTGAAAAATAACGGTATTGGCTGGGCGTGCTGTGGACCCTCGGGGATATAGGTGCCTTGGCCTCATCTCAGTACAGATGGTGAATCAAGGCCTCTGATAATCTCTGGAAGGACCTTGTCAAACCATCATCATCCCTTATAACAATCAAATCTAGCCCAAGGACTTGATCCTCCCCTTGGGGGTTGGACTCTAAGGGCATGGGCACTTCTGGAGGCATCCCACCTCCTTCCACGACACTACTCTATGAACCTTGATGGCCTCCTCTAATAGATATCACCACATGTACACATTAAAGTTTTTAGTTAGCGCTAGGTTAATAATCAAGGGTTTACTGCAATGGAAATCCTGGTGATCCACAGTCGCAGGGTTGAACCCTCTCTGATACCATATGTAACGACCCCAAATAGTTATGATTGCAAGCGAAGCGAAAAGTGCAATTTTTTTTTGTTTTTTTAGGAAACAAGGCAAGGCGACAGTATTTGAACCACATAACCTGACGATGAACACATGCATGCTGATCAGGAAACAAACAACAATGTCTCAACATAATAGCATAATGAGCAACAGGGAGAAACATGTGTAGATAAAATAGAAATGACTAACCGCCCGACACAAACATGACAATTCCCACAAGCTAAATGACAACATCCACAATCCAGACACAATGGTCCCGACTCCCAGTCCCTAGAACCTCTATGGAACGAAAAACCCAATGCACAAAGTCATTACAACCCAAGCGCCAACACAAACTCACAATGATCAACCACATAAACAACGAGAAGCACAAACTCCGAACAGGTTATCCTTCGCCTCTATCCAATAGGGCGTGCCATGATCCCCTCATTAGGAATAATGTCATCCCCAGGTGGTAGGCATGACCATAACCCTGGTGCAACATAACCTATCTAGACCAAGGAATCTAGACGAATCCAATGCTCTGGGATTCAAGTTACTGACAAGAAGACTATTGATCCAAGCACCCAATCGACAGGTCAATGAGACGACTATGACAATCATATGACACAATAAATTCCTAGCGTAACTAGAATAATAGGTACACAATAAAAGATTTTCATTGAAAACAAATATTTCATTGCATTTATCCTCCAATCCCAAGATCATACAAGTAACTTCCTAAGGATGAAATCACTATCGTTTAAATGGAACAAAAATGGAACATGTCTTCAAGCAATAAGAACATTTATTTTTTTAGAATCAGGAAACACTATTCTTTAAAGACACCAAATAAAAGGGTGCTATCTGTATAGTCTAAACATCAATAATATGTATCACATCAAATAGAAAAACATTGCCATTACCTATTAAAATCTTCTAGCTATATAACACATACCATGCATCGACAACGCTTTGCATAAAAAAATATCATCGTTGTCTAACTTGCTTCTCTATACTTTTGCTTCCCATTCAACAAGAGCTAATTAATGAAATTAACAGTGATGACATTAACATCTAAAAGTAATACTGACCCTTAAAGAGGTAATATAATGATATATATAAAGATGATATATTTTAAGGATATAAACTATCAAGGATAAAATGCTAAGTTAAAAGACAATGCCGCACGAAAACATGACAACGTTGGGCGAATTATGATACAGTTGCCCATTTAAATGAATAAATCGATGCCATCTAAATATGGCGTTATCTATCAAAAAAAAGGTTTATGCTTAATGCAAAAGGTCGATGCCAATTATAACACATTGTCTATCAATAATTATGGGTGGAAAGTCAGTCAACACCACAGATTCAACGTTGTCTACCCCAACTCCCCACTGTCATTTTCCCCCACAAAAAATTCTTATGTTCACCTGCAAAATGCTGCCATTACACCTGTAGAAAAAAAATCGCTACCCCAGACAAGATGCATCAAATACACCAGTGGGAATGCAACTATTACATAGAATTACACAATATGGATTTATATTAAAACTGCATTGTAATTTGCATGCACAATAAAGTAAGGTAATGTGAGTTCGCTATCATTGGAACAAGTAAATTCGCAGTCACGAATATAGGTTAAAAATTAAGCATTGAAATTTTCACTAAAGGCGAATAAGGTCGGGTAAGTTCACGGTCAATGGAACAGGTGAAACCATTGGGATAACCTCAAGGAGAGCGTTGTGTCATAAATTAAGGATAACGAAAATAATGTATATCACCCAATGTATTTTAAATAAATTACAATAAATAAATTAAGGAATATATCATTGTGCACGTAATTAAAAAATAACGATAACAGTTCATAGAGAAGCAGTGTCAGAAGGTGGATTTGAATTCACCTCATTTGAGAACACGAATCTAATTACATCATCTATAGGGGCATATATATATATATCATTGTGCAGAATAACAAGAACCTGTACAACTCTGTGCACACATTAAGAAATAACATTATTTTCGTTACAAAACTTTATCCCTGCATATAGAATAAAGGAGTAACAATAAGTATAAATCATTGGGCATAAAACTATGCCTCTTCTTCGCTAGGACTGTCCTTTAATCAGAGATAACCATAACAATATTTTAAAGAAATAGCAGTATCAAATCGCCTTCAGTGTATCATAAAAGGATGAGTTTTAATCGTAAGATTGGCGTTGAGTTAAGTCGCCATCAAGGTACTATATATTGTAAAAAAAAAATGCATTCTAGAAGATTCAATTCAATCAAGAGATATAAAAAAAATTCTATGTATGAAAAGTAACAGTTGCAACCTTTGAAGGTAAATTCACCATGTACATGAAGGTAACGATTGTAGTCTTAAAAAGTGAAGATCACATAGTAGTCCTGTAACATCCCACTCTGGTGCACTGAGAAAACTTATTATTTGAGGACACTTGCTCGCAAGTGATCTGGACTTTCTGATGTTAAAAAATTTATACTTGATTATGATGCATTATGATAGTCGACATGATGTTTTACTATGTGATGTAGACATGTGCTATTTGACTCAGTTGTATTGAGTGGGTAGGGATTCGGACCTTGAGGATGTAGAGGCATTGGTGGAACCCCCTTGGACTCCAGATTGAGTCAGGGAGTGTGCTAATTGGGTTGATTTATTTACTGTGATATTTCTTTGATCTGATGATATGATGTTGACATGTACTGACACGATTTTTGATGATGCAGGCTAACGATAGCTTGCCGACCAGACTCACATATGGAGTAAAGGGGTCACACACGATTCTAGAGAGGTTGAGGGAGAGGCGTGGACAACAGCCCTGCCACGACCTACTAGCACTCCCTTCGTGGCTCGAACTGTAGGTTAACGATTACCTAGTTCGAGAGGATCCACGATGCCGTGAGGGTAGACTGTGATAGTTTCTCATGATGATTCTAAGGGGCGTGCAATAAGGCGGGGGCCTTATTCCTTAGAGCCCTTAGTCTCCCACAAGTTCACTTGGTGGAGTGTTGACTCCAGGGGTTATAGATGTCTACCAATCAGTCCAGTTGGCGAGTGGCACCCTTGGAGCACGTGGTGCATCCTAAAGGGAACGTCGCGCAAAGGAAACGAACGAGGCGAGTGGCACCCTTGGAGCACGTGGTGCATCCTGAAGGGCACGTCACGCAAAGGAAACGAACGAGGCAAGTGGCACCCTTGGAGCACGTGGTGTGTCCTGAAGGGCACGTCGCATTGATGTGGATGAAGGAAAGAAACCTAAACGGCCCTAAGACATTAACACCTTAATAAATCCTTAAACAATTCTCCTAACCAAGTGTCACCAGTTCAGAATTTGAGTTCTAAGTCTAAAACTTTTAGGGTAAAGTGTAGTCTAACCTTAAGAACAGACCTTGGAATAAAAATAACAAATTAAACAAAAACCCGCCTAAGTAATAGTTGGGTCTTCAGAAAATTCTTGGGGTGATGGCGAGGGTAAGAATTAAAGTAAATCTAATAGTTGTAAAATTTACAAAGAAGAAATTGATTCCTAACTTGTGGAAGAATGACATC
>JZKD02S1769393.1:149031-167860 GCA_000966675.3 Picea glauca | reverse complement strand
CATTTACTGGATGAATTTGGATGAGTTTCCAAGAGGCCTTGGGAACCCAACTTAAATTAGTACTTCTTATCACCTAGAGCTAGATGGACAGACAGAACGAACGAACCAAACCTGGGAAGACAGGTTGCGCATGTACGTGATGGACCAACAGAAGCGTTGGGAGGAGTTCTTGCCTCTAGTAAAGTTCGCTTACAACAACAGTTACCAGAGCACCATTAAGATGGCGTCTTTTGAGTTTCTTTATGGGCGACCGTGTCAGATGCCCTTGAGTCGGGATCGGCTTGAGGATAGGGTCTTGGTGGGACCAGAAGCGATCCAATAAATGGAAGAGAAAATGAAAACCATAAGACCAAGGATTAAAGAAGCGCAAGATTGGTAGAAGAGTTATGCCGATGCGCACCGAGTCGACCGTAGTTACGAGGTTGGCGATCGAGTCTTCTTGCGGGTTAAACCACATAAGAGTTCAATCAAGTTTGGAAGGGGAGCTAAACTCTCTCCTAGGTTCGTGGGACCTTTCGAGATTATGGAGAGAAAGGGGCTGTGGCCTATCGACTAGCCTTGCCTGATTCTTTGAGGTGTATGCACGATGTTTTTCATGTATCTGTTCTGAGACATCATATTAGTGATCTTACACACGTGATTGACGTGAGTTTGGTATTGGTGAAGTGAAGAGAAGGAAGTGGGGAGGAGCTATTAGGTATTGTTATGCTACCGAAATGGGAAACTGGATTGATTGCTTGTGAAGAGTTGGAATTTTATCAGCTGGATTAGAGTGGTAGCTCAGCCGTGGAGGCGATTTGGGAAGCTACGTTACTATCTGGACTGTGTGTGGCCCCTTTGCGGCTCTGGGGGCTAAGGGGGAAGCAGAGTACCCCTAGCATTTGGCTGGGAGGTACCGGTGTAGTCGCGATGGTCGGCGAGCGGGAGAGGCAAGGAGCGTGCGCGGACGTTCGTCGAGGCAGGCGTTAAGGAAATGGTATGTCTTTCTTTTATTGGTAGAGTAGAATGCATATTTAATCATTTCGACAATTATAATGGTATTGTGTAAAAATGTTGGCTATGCTGTCGAATTTCAGTAGCGGGTGAACCAAGAGTTATTTTATGCTTCCTCTACTTCGTTTATATCATTTAATAGCTACTTCTGTTGGGGTCCTTGGTAGTTGATGTCTCCCGCCTTGATGTGGGTTATTAACCCCGAAACCTGGTCATTGGCATGGCGTTCCTTTCACCTCACGTGCATTACCTTGCTGGAATTTTCCTGTAGATGTTCTACCTCTATTGTGAATTTTTATTTATCCGTGACACCTTACCTTACTTTGTTTATTTACCACTGAAAAATTTACCGTCTCGCCTTTGGGGTTGGTAAAGTTTAGTTACCCCTGCGTCGTGTGTTGATGAAGAGTTATAACTCTGCATCTCACTGTGGTTCGATTGCACCGTATCCATCTCTTCTATCATTGCTTCTGGAGGCAAGGCTTTCCCTTCTGGGTTTCCTGTATGCCTTCACCCATTCCAGCGATGTAAAACCTCAGATATTGGATCTATGCCTTCACCCATTCCGGCGATGTAAAACCTCAGATATTGGATCTGATAAAGGCTTAGGCACAACTCTTGCGTGGTTTGAGGTTATCTCTTATCTCTGGTTGTGTAGGTTCTGATTGATAGCCTTAACACATTGGGTAGAGTATCCAGCTAGAGTTTTACAATTTCTTTAATTTCAGACCAAACAAGTAAATGAGGCTGGCGAAACTGTGGATTGTTCGCGCCTGCAATTTTTCATCTACGCATCTTATTTTACCTCTGAACTTTTTACTGGAAATTCCCTGCCTAACTCCCTATTAGGGCATGTCGACGTGAATTCAAGAGCCTGGGCTCGCTCGCGTTAGTTTCCGGAGACACCTTAGTTTGGGGAATGGATCCCGCGACTTGCCCGTGTAGTTGTTAATGCTAGCTGAGTTTTGACCGCGTCTAAGGCCAGAATAACCGATGGAGCAGGTCCTGGACCGGACGAAGGTCAGACTCTGATATTTACACGTATAGGAACCCAAACCCAAGATTAAATCCTGCAACAACGTTTGTCATTACTTGAGTTACTCGGATGTTTTCTGGAGGTATTATTTCCTCAGCTACGTTTTCCCAAGGTCGTACTCACCCTCCTTCTGAAATTTCCTTCCGAGAAACGTCCTCCCTCTGTGCACTAGACGTTACATGTGATTGTGAAGTGATGGAGTCTGTTCATCGGCTGAGGTCACAAGTTCAATATTTCTTCTGGTTTGAGCATAATTGGCCGCGTTTATCTCTGTGGTACGCCTCCACCACAACTAGCGCTTCTTTTTTCCTCAATAATCCGAAACATTTTCATATGTCGTCCATTCAAGTAAACCAATTACGTGCAAACAACATCGACTCTTCAGAGATTCCTTCAGAGTAACGTTCATCATAATTTATAATAAAAGAACTGCAACGAGGAATACATATGTTACGTGTGATTGTGAGGTGATACAGTCTCTCGGTCAGGTTAGGTCATGTTCTTTTGCCACGGATTGAGCTATCATTTTAATATATTTTAAGAAAATTAATATTTTTCCATGGATTTAGACAGTCGCCATTTTGGGCATTGCCAACTTTTTCGGGTCTCTGACCACTATCACCGAGGGCTGCCAAATGGATGCGTGAGTGCCGACATGCGCGCCTCGGTTTGCCGACTGGTTCCTGACATTAATCTGCTACATCTTTATGAGCTATAAATTACATAGTTAAGGTATAAAATTGTACACCATTCAAAAACAAAARTAGTTGAYTGTGTATATCGATAAGATTTATGAGTGATTTCATTTGGTGTCCATCCTCGAGGATGGGTATAATCAAGTTCTTGTTCCAATCCCAATCCTTATTTTAAAAGATCACTCCTTTATGTTTTAGTCTAGTTATATGTGACATGTATATGTGAGATATAGATATATGAGAAAGCTATTATTTGGAAATGTATAATATCAAATAAAGGATATTTAAAGTGAATTTTTTTATTAGAGTTTTCTTCTATGACCGTTTTTCTTAATAACAACCCAGACCCATTGCCTTTTGTAAGGCATCTACCCTTGCCCTCATGCCCAGCTTAAACGGAACGAGCCGTGTTATTCCCGGCCACCTCATGTTTCCCCTCCTGCACAGACTCGGGATCGTTTACTGCCGACCTGTTGCTAAACCCTTTTTTTCTGACAGTCAAAGGCCCTAAAATTTCGGTTGCTTCTGCCCCTTTTCCTTAAACTTCATCTTAATGGCCGCCCCGAGACGCATGCTGGACGGCTGTCAGAAGAACGCTTTTTAGAATTATAAATCTCCTCTTTACAACTTGTAAATTTTCACTTTATAAAACAACACACCAAATTTATGGCACTATTATCGCTGAGAAAGTTTTTCTCCTTGTCTAAATACTTGCAAATTTTTTTTTTACGAAGCATAAAACCTTATCTATAAAAAGAAATGGTTTATAGGAGGAATTTAAAACTATAGCACTCCTCTTGAATATTCATTTAAATGGAGTGAAAGACATAAATAAGGGTTTTACTAAAATATAATTTAGCGAACGTTTTTCAATATTAATATTTGATAATTTTTATTATTTCACTATAATATTATAGAATCAATTTTCAACTTAATCAAATTTCAAATTCATTTGTTTTATGGCGTTTTATTTTTATTTTTATATATTATAATATAATACAACTTTTTCTTGGACTATAATATAATGTGATGTTGGGTGGTAATGTTACGGAAATTTTATGGTTTAGCTATAAAGTAGGGAAGCTCTATATTCAAAGAACTTTTTCATTATGGAAAGTTTATGTATATTGAGTTTAAGGGAAGTTTATGCATTAATATTGAGTTATTGAGATTATATGGAAGGTACATGCATATTGAGTTTTTATGGAAGGTTATGCAGATTGAGCTTATATGGATAGTTTATGTGTATTGAGTTTATTGAGTTTATGGGGAGTTTATGCATTAATTATTGAGTTTATATGGAAGGTTTATGCATATTGAGTTTATTGAGTTTATATGGAAAGTTTATGCATTAACTATTGGTTCTAAATTTCTAGCTATTAGATGTATATTGAGTTGTGTTAGACGGCTCGTTATGGATGCAAATATCGACGATGTTATTATCGCTTCTTGAGCAGTGGTTAGAATGTTTACCCTTAGATGAATGAGTGTTATTAGTAACGAATCTGTTAGTAATATTATTTATATCTTGGAATTTCAATTAGATATCGTTAATGGTAATGAAACTATTAAGTTGATCAGTATAGTTAGGGTCATTACAAGGGGTTGTCATTTATGGAAAAGGTATGGTAGTTTTTGGAAGTAGTTAGTTAATTTGTAAGTCCTTATATGATAGTTGTAATAATGCTAGCCTCGATGGTGAAGTCAATGTAGTTTTATTGTCATGGTAATTGTCGTTGAAACATGAAAGTGTAATATCCTCGCCTTTGGAAAAAATGCTATATAGCCGTGACATCATAGGAATGTAAGGACATTGTTGATTGTTTACAATATTGTGGTTGAATAAATGTAAGGGTAAGGTTGATCATTATAAGGACATTTTAATTTTCAACCTAAAAGGGTAATGTCCTTAAGATAAGAGCAATAAATCCTTAGGATTTAGATTTAGGAATTTATCACGGGTGCTTATTATTATGGTTGGGTTGATGACTCATCGACTAACGGATTTAAACGAAGTAATTGATCTATACTTGTTTCCAATTGAGTCGTAGGTATTGCTGAGTCGTAACTAATGGTTGGTTATTGTTAGGGTCCTTCTGACTTGCGTCTTCCATAGAGGTCGTGGTTGTCCATTGATTTGTTGTACTTGGTAGGCTTGCATTGCTGGGTCCGTTGTGTTGGGGGGGATGTAGACACCTCCTTGTAACCCTTGTACAAAAGACTGTGTGTGTGATTATTCTTGTGTAAGGAATCCAGTGCCATATCAAGAGCCTCGGGCCCTTTAAAGGTAGGGTTTCCACTCTTGTGACACACCTGACGGAGATTACTAGTTTCTGCCTGAGTAGACGGCCAGGAGTCTATCTGACCCTCTCTCTCTCCGGAGCAGAGAACTAAGATTAAACGCCCTGCTTTCCTGTGCAGAAATAGTACAATCCACTACTATGGATTCTTCCTTGTGTTCGAACTGTGCATAACCCAGTGATCGTTTATGCTTGCAGTCGCCTACTCTGCGCCTTAAGCCTTTCGGTTGTGTTCATCGTGGTTGCATCTTGTCGGTCGTCGGGTGGTGACGTAGAGTCAAGTAGGTATGTTCCTTTTTCATGCACGCACACATCCCAAACAAAAAAATTTTGCACCTATTAAGGAGTTGTTGTCATAACGCAGAGGTTCGTTACAAGTCCAAGTAATATATCTTAGCCATTACAGCAAAAAAATCATAGTCCAAAACAATTTATAAACTGTCATTTGAGTGGGTAAATATGCAAGATAAAGTCATATTCAAATAAATTAAAGTGTAGAGGTAAAATCGCAGGCTAGATTTGTAAAAACATAAGGTAATTTCGCAGAGTAAATGGTAGAACAGATGTATAAAAACCGCACAGTAAATTCGCCAGGAAAAGCATTAAAGCGCAGACTTAAATTATTGCCAGGAATGCACCAAAATGTAGGGATCAACATAGAGGATCATAAGCGGTTCTCCACAGGAAAGGAAAAACAATCGCAGAGGAAATCAATCACAACAAGGCGCAAGACAATCACTCAACCAGGAACAATCAACAGGGGTAGACAACTGGGCAACACTATCCTTCGCTCATCATCCACACACAGAAAACAAGGGCATTAGTATCTATAGATCTATTAACACCAAAGTGATGACCATCGATCTGGGTCTTGGCCGACTACTCAGGCGTGGACTGTTGATCTAGGGATGAGGTCAAAAGATAAAGCACAATCTCTTCATAATAATCATTAAAACAAACATACCAGTCATAAGAGTTAGGGATCGATTGCCAAGGGAGTCAATTCAAGAAGTGAGATTAAGGCTATGGTGAAATTAAGTTCTCCATTAAATTCTAAGTAACACACTTTATTTACATAATTAAACGTACAGAAAATGAAATCGCAAGATCAATGTTACTCTACCATTACAAATAAAAGCATGTGTACTATATCCTGATTCGACCAACTTGAGTCGTTGTCCTGGGCACTCCGTCCCGCTCCCTCTTGCCAACCGCTATGAATTCACCAGTACATCGCAAACAATGCTAGGGGTAAATTCTTCCCCCTTAGCCCCTCGATCTGCAAAAGGGGCCACACACACTAAAACAAAGAAAAACTAGCTCCCAGCTCGCCTTGCAAGGCCGAGTTGCCACTCGTCACCGAGCTGGGTATCCCTACTCCCACAATATAAGTTAGTCAAGTCAAAACTTCTGCAGTGTAACATTACACATCCAAGAAGATATCCATACTCCTCCTCCTCCCTCCTTTATATAGAGTTTCAAAGTGATTTCTTTCTCAAATTCCCATTTAATTTAATTTTCGATATAATTTAATTTAGAAAAATCCTCCCCATAAATGTGTCACCCATCCCCTTTGTTGCACTAGAAATTAATTTCATTAGTTATTTAATTACTTCTATTTCCCTCACCCACCTAAAAGCATTCCTAGAATCACTCCTAGGTGTCCCCATATTCTCTTACACATTTTAATGACTTACACCCTTGCTAAATTCCTAGTTGAATTCAGTTTAGAAAGTTCTTAAAGGCAAAATTCTTTACTAAGTTAGGCATTCTTCTTTTTCCTTATGTTTCTCTTCTTCTTTATGTTTCCCCCTTTTCCCTTTTCATCTAAACTCAAATTAGCAAATGTATAAAATCACCTTTTTCCCCTTTTTCTTTTTAATTAATAAATTTTAATTAGCATGAGTAATAAATAATCAATTCACTTTTAAAATGTTAATCCCTCCATATAATTTAATTTAAATAAATTAATCGAACTTCTTACCCCATTTTCGTCACATGTTTAATGATTATTATTATTATTATTTTAACCACATGCATCACTTAGACCTAGATTTTAATTTTTGAGGCTGGGCGACATTTTTATTAGGGAATTTATTTTTAAATCTTTCTTGTCACATCATTCATTCTAAGGCCATCTAGGTTTATTCATTTATTATTTAACAAAGCGATGTTCCCTTCAGGATGCACTAGGTGCTCCAAGGGTGCCACTCACCTCATTCTATTTCTCTTGCATGACGTGCCCTTTAGGACGCACTACGTTCTCCAAGGGTGCCACTCGCCTCTTTTTGTTTCTTGCGCAACATGCCCTTCATGACGCACTACATGCTCCAAGGGTGCCACTTGCCTCTTGAATGACTTGGTAGACATCAAAAACCCCTGGAGTCAATACTCCATCAGGTGATCTTGTGGGAGACTAAGGGATGCTAAGGAATAAGGCCCCTGCCTTATTGCGCACCCCTTAGAATCATCGTGAGTGACTGTGGCAGTCTTCCCTCACGACATTGTGGATCTTCACGAACTAGGTAGTGCTAGTAGGTTGTGGAATGATGTCTTATGACTAGTTTTTGAAACAATGGTTTTGTGTAACTACCCCAAATCATTATGACTACAAGCGAAGAGAAAAATACAATTTTTTTTTGTGTTTTTAGGCAAGAAGGAAACGACGACAACAGTTGAACCACACAACCTCAATATGAACACAAGCATGTCGATTAGGCAACAGGAAACAACATCTCAATGCCCTAGTACAATGAGAAACGGGGTGAAACATGTGTATATCAAATAGAAATGATTAACCGCTCGACACAAACATGACAACGCCCACAAGCTAAAGGAAAAAATACACAATCTCGACACAATGGTCCCGACGCCCATTCATTAGAACCTCTATGGAATGCAAAACCCAATGCATGAAGGTGTTATAGCCCAAGTGCCAATAAGAACTCACAACAATCAACCACATCCACAACGGGATGCACAGACTCCGACAAAGTTATCCTTCACCTCTATCCAATAGGGTGCTCCATGATCCCCTCATCAAGAATCATGTCGTCCTGAGGTGATAGGCGTGACCATAAACCTAGCACAATATAACCTATATGGACCAAGTACTCTAGATGAATCCAACGCTCTAGGAGTCAGGTTACTGAAAAGAAGAATACTTATCCAAGCACCCAATCGACAGTTCAACGAGACGACTATGACAATCATAAGACAGAACAAATTCCTGGCATAACCAGAATAATCGGTACACAATAAAATATTGTCACTGAAAACAAATATTTCATTGAAACTATCCTCCAATCCCAAGATCATACAAGTAAATTCCAAAGGAGGAAATCGCTATCGTTTAAATGGAAGAAAAATGGAACATGTCTTCAAGCAATAAGAACATTTATTTTTTTAAATATGGAAATGCTATCCTTTAAAGACACCAAATAAAAGGGTGTTATCTGTATAGTCTAAATATCGATAATCTGTATCACATCAGATAGAAAAACACTACCATTATCTATTAAAATCTACCATCTATACAACACATACCACACATCGACAACGCTTTGCATACAAAAATATCATTGTTGTCTAACCTTATTCTCTATACTTTTTCCGCCCATTCAACAAGAGTTAATTAGTGAAATTAACAGTGATGACATTAATGTATAAAAGTAATACCGACCTTTCAAGAGATAAGATAACATTATATATAAATATTATATATTTTTGGGATATAAAGTGTCAAGGATAAAATGCTAAGTTAAAAGACAATGCTGCACCAAAACATGACAACATTGGGCGAATTATGATACAACTGTGCCTTTAAATGAATAAATCTCTTCCGTCTAAATAGGGCACTATCTATCAAAAAAAGGTTGTTGCTTAATGCAAAAGGTCTCAGCCAATTATCACACACTATCTATCAATAATTATGGGTGGAAACTTAGTCAACACCACAGATTCAACGTTGCCTGTGCCAACTCCCAAGTGTCATTCGCCCCCCCAAAAACGTTGATGTTCACCTACAAAATGATGCCATTACACCTGTAGAAACACAACCGCTACCCTAGACAAGAAGCATCTAATACACCAGTGGGAATGCAGCTATTACATAGAATTACGTAGTCCAGATTTATATTAAAACCACATTGGAATTTTCACACACAATAAAGTAAGGTAATGTGAGTTCACTGTCATTGGAACAGGTAAAGTCACAGTCACAAATATAGGTTCAAAATTAAGAATTGAAATTTTCACTCAAGGTGAATAAGGTTGGGTAAGTTCGCGATCAATGAAATAGGTGAAACTGCTGGGATAATCTCAAGGAGATCGTTGTGTCATAAATTAAGGATAACCAAAACAATGTATATCGTTGGGTGTATTTTAAAGAAATTACAATAACTCAATTAAGAAATATATCGATGTGCATGTAATTAAAGAATAACAATAATAGTTCATAGAGAAGCAGTGTCAGAAGGTGTATTTGAATTCTCCTCATTTGAGAACAAGAATCTAATTACATCATCTATAGGGGCATACATATATCGTTGTGAAGAACAACAAGAACCTGTATAACTTTGTGTGTACATTAAGAAATAACATTTTCTTCATTACAGAATGTTATCCCTGCACATAGAATAAAGATGTAACAATAACTATAAATCATTAGGCATAAAACTATGCTTCTCCTTCGCTAGGACAGTCCTTTAATCAAAGAAAACCATAACACTATTTTAAGGAAATAACAGTATCAAATAGACTTCAATGTATCATAAAATGTTGAGTTTTAATTGTAATAATGGCGCTGATTTAAGTCACCATCAAGGTATTATATATTGTATAAAAGAAAAACACATGCCAGAATATTCAATTCAATCAAGAGATATAAAAAAAATACTATGTATGAAAAGTAACAATTTCATCCTTTGAAGGTAAATTCGCTATGTGAATGAAGGTAACGATTGCAGTATGAAAAGGTGAAGATCGTAGAGTAGTCCAAGTAATATCTCCAATCCATTACACAAAAAAAAACACAGTCCAAAATAATTTATAAGTTGTCATTCGAGTGGGTAAATATGCAAGATAAATTCGTCTTCAAATAAATTAAAGTGAATAGGTAAAATCGTAGGCCAAAGGTGAAAAAAAATAAGGTAATTTCGCAGATTAAATGACAGACGAGATGTATAAAAACCACACAGTAAATTCACCAGGAAGATCATTAAAGCACAGACTTAAATTTTTTCCACGAATGCATCAAAATGCATGGATCAACATAGAGGATCATAAGTGGTTTTCCACAGGAAAGGAAAAACAATCACAGAGGAAATCTGCCACAACAAGGCGCAAGACAATCACTCAACTAGGAATAATCAACAGGGGTAGATAGGTGGTCAACACCATCCTTCGCTCATCATCCACGCACAGAAAAGCAGGGCATTAGGATCAATAGGTATATTAACACCGAAGTGATGACCATCGATCTGGCTCCTAGCCTCCTGCTCATGCATGGACTGATGATCTAGGGATGAGGTTGAAATATAAAGCACAATGTCTTCATAATAATCATTAAAACAGACATAACAGTCATAGTAGTCAAGGATCGATTGCCAAGGGAGTCAATTCAAGCAACAAGCTTAAGGCTATGGTGAAATTAAGTTCTCAATTAAATGATAAGTAAAACACTTTCTTTACATAATCAAAAGTACAAAAATGAAAACACAAGATCAATATTACTCTACCATTCAAAATAAAATCATGCGTATCATAGCCCAAGTCAACTGATCTAAGTCATTCTCCCACGTGCTCCTTCTCGCTCCTGCTTGCCGACCGCTGTGACTTCACCAGTACCTCCCAGCCAACAATAGCGGTACTATTCTTCCCCCTTATCCCCTTGATCCGCAAAGGGGCCACACACACTAAATTAAATAACAACTAGCTCCCAGCTCACCTTGCAAGGCCGAGCTACCGCTCGCCATCGAATTGTGTATCCCAACTCCCACAAGATAAGTCAGGTAAGTCAAAAATTCTGAAGAGTAACATTATTCATGCAAGAAGTTATCCATACTCCTCCTCCTCCCTCCTTTATATAGAGTTTCAAAGTGATTTATTTCCCAAATTCCCATTTAATTTAATTTTCGATATAATTTAATTTGGAAAAACCCTCCCCGTACACATGTCACCCATCCCCTTCATTACACTAGAAATTAATTTCACTAATTATTTAATTACTCCTATTTCCCTCACCCACCTAATTTCATTCCTAAAATCGCTCCTAGGTGTCTCCATATTCCCTTACACATTTTAACGACTTACGCCCTTACTAAATTCCTAGTTGAGTTCAATTTAGAGAGTTCTTAAAGGCAATATTCCTTACTAAGTTAGTTATTCTTCTTTTTCCTTATGTTTCTCTTTTTCTTTATATTTCCCCCTTTTCCCTTTTCATCTAAACTCAAATTAGCAAGTGTATAAAATTACCTTTTTCCCCTTTTTCTTTTTAATTAATAAATTTTACTTAGCATAAGTAACAAACAATCAATTCCCTTTTAAAATTTTAATCCCTCCATATAATTTGATTTAAATAGATTAATCAAATTTCTTACCCCCTTTTCGTAACATGTTTAATGATGATTATGATGATGATGATGATGATTATTTTAACTACAAGTATCACTTAGACCTAGATTTTAATTTCCAAGGCTGGGAGACATTTTTATTAGGGAATTTGTTTTTAAATATTTCTTATCACATCATTTGTTCTAAGGCCATCTAGGTTTATTCATTTTTTATTTAACAATTTGACGTTCCCTTCAGGATGCACTAGGTTCTCCAAGGGAGCCACTCGCCTCATTTTGTTTCCCTTACGCGACGTGCCCTTCAGGACGCACTATGTGCTCCACGGGTGCCACTCAACTCTTGACTAACTTGGTAGACATAAAAAAACCCTGGAGTCAATACTCCGCCAGGTGATCTTGTGGGATACTAAGGGACTCTAAGGAATAAGGCCCCTGCCTTATTGCGTGACCCTTAGAATCGTCGTGAGTGACTGTCGTAGTCTTCCCTGATGACATCCTGGGTCTTCTCGAACTAGCTAGTCGTTAACCTACAGTTCGAGCCACGATAGGAGTGCTAGTAGTTTGTGACAGGGTTGTTGTCCACAGCTCTCCCTGAACGTTTCTAGTAGTCATGCATGACCCCTCTACTCCACATATGAGTCTGGTCGGTAATTTATCATCAGCCTGCATCATCAACAAATAATGTCAAACATAAAATCCATAATCATAACATATGATCAGATGCAAATATGTCATATATACAACAATCAAACCCCAATAGTCCACTCCCTGACTAGATCCAGAGTCCAAGGTTTTCATTGATGCCTCTGTATCCTCAAGGTCCAAAATCCTATACACTCAGGAGAATCGAGTCAATAACACTTGTCTATATCAATACAACAAAATAACATGTCATCATATCCAGAATGCCTCGTAATCATAATCAAACGCCCATTAGTATAATAATTCGGATCACTTGCAAGCAAGTTACCTCAAAGAATAAGTTCGCTCAGTGCACACAAGAGCAGGATGTTACATACATTGCCTCTTGGTCTAAACTTCGTCCCGAAGTTTCACAGTATATAAGTGGAGAAATAGTGCGTATCACAGTATCACAAGTCTAGCTATCAAACAAAAATGAAAATTGTTGGTGCATATCACATGTGTCCTCCTAGGTCGTCAAGTGCAGACTATAGTTGTCCCACTAGACCTAGACCTGATCTATTGTTCGACACCGTAGCTATCAAATGTGATGATCTAGGATGCAGATTGGCTCATCCGTGAGCACCCCCTCATCTGATATATGCAAGGAACTCATGTCAATAACATACATAGGATCACTAATATAATGTCTCAAAAAAGATATGTGAAAAACATCATGGATACGCCTCAAAGAATCAGGAAAGGCTAGTTGATAGGCCATAGGCCCCTTCCTCTCCACCATCTCGAAAGGTCCCATGAACCTAGGAGATATTTATTCTCCCTTTCCAAACTTGATTGAACTCTTATGCAGTTTTACTTGCAAGAAGACTCGATCACCAACTTCATAACTACAGTCGACATGACGCGCATCAACATAACTCTTTTGCCAATCCTGTGCTTCTTTAATAATTTGTCTTATTGTTTTCATTTGATATCCCATTTCTTGGATCCCATTTGGTCCCACTAGGACCTTATCCTCTAGCTGATTCCAACTCAAAGGCGTCCAACATGGTCTCCCATGAAGAAACTCGAAAGACTCCATATTAATGGTGCCTTGGTAACTGTTGTTCTAAGCAAATTCTACCAGTGGCAAGAATTATTCCAACGCTTTTTTTGGTTCATCACATACATGCACAACATGTATTTCAAGACATGGTTTGTTCATTCGGTCTTCCCGTCAGTCTCAGGGTGATACATAATACTAAAGTTAAATTGATTTCCCAAGGCCTCTTGAAAACTAGTCCAAAATCGTCCTGTAAACATCGATCCTCGATCGTATATAATTATCATAGGCATGCCATCCAACCTCACAATCTTACTAATGAAAACTCTAGCTATGCTAGGTGCTTGATTCGTCATCCGCACAGGAATAAAATGAGCACTATTCGTCAGAGTGTCGACTATCACAAAAATTGAGTCGTGTCTCCTTACCGTCAATGGAAATACAAAAATGAAATCCATTGAAATGACCTCCGATTTTGGTTCCAAAATAGTGTGTGGTTGTAGTAATCCTACTAGATTTCTATGTTCATCCTTTACCTGCTGACATTCTGTACATCTGGCCACATACTTGACTATGTATGCCTTCATTCCTTTCGAGAAGAATAAGGGTTTAAGGTCCACCCTCATCTTCGTGACCTATAGGTGATACATGTACACTGCTCTATGAGCCTTGTTTAGGATCAAACTCCTCAACTTGTCGTTCGGTGGCATGTAAATTATATTTTTAAATCTCAATAGTCCATCATCGTCTAACGTAAATCCTTCAAATATTGGTACCATCATTGTGTTTTTTTCGATAAAATCCTTGACCTCTTTCTACCAGTCATCATTGCACTGTAAAGTTAGAACCTTTTCACGTAGATTCATCTGAAGAGGCAACACCGAAAAGATGTGTGGTATTCGACCCAATGCATCTACCACTTGGTTCATTGTTCCTTTTATGTAAGTAATCTCTAAATCGTACTTGCTAAGCAATTTCGACCAACGTCGTTGTCGCCCGTTTAGGTCGATTTGCGTAAAGATGTGTTGTAGTCCACAATGGTCCATTTTTAGTTCAAATTTATTTCAAAAGGTAGTGTCCCCAAACTCTTGAGGAATAAACAAAGGCTAACCACTCAAATCATGAGTTGCATAGTTCTCCTCGTGCCTTCTCAACTTTCTTGAGATGTAAGTGATCACTCAAATATCTTGCATCAAGAATCTTCCTAAGGCTTCCTTAGCTACGTTAGTGCATACCAAGAATTTTGCATCCATGCCAGGGACCTAGTAATGGTGTTGTCGTCAATATTTCCTTGAGCCTCCAAAATTCTTCCATGCATTTATCGGTCCAAACAAACTTCTTTTTCTTCTTCTACAATTTTGCAATCAGATTTTCTATCTTTGAAAAACCCTTGACCAATCATCAATAGTATCTCGCTAAACCCATGAAGCTACGCACTTCCATAACATTCATTGGCGTAGACCATTCCATAATATCCTTGAACTTTGCAGGATAAAATGAATCTTTGATCGATAAAATGAACATTTATATAATTTCCCATACAATTTGTTTTCTCGTAGACACTATAGTACCAAGCGCAATTGCTCGTCATGCTCCTCCATCGTCTGAGAGTAGATCAAAATATCATCAATGAATACTTGGATGAACTTGTTCAAGTACTCATGGAACACCCAGTTCATCAAACTTGTAAATACGCCTGGGGTGTTTATCAGTCCAAATGGTAAAACAATAAACTCATAATGTCCAAACCTTGTCTTAAAGGAATTCTTAGGGACGTCATCCTCTTGATCCGTAATTGGTGATACCCTAATCTCAAGTCGATGCTTGAAAACACCGTCACACCCTTCATCTGATCAACAGATCATTGATCCTTGGCAATGGATATTGATTCTTGTTTGTTACCTTGTTCAATATATGGTAGTCAATTCAAAGTCTCCACGAACCATCCTTATTTCGTATGAAAATAATAGGCACACCCCATGGTGACACACTTGGGCATATAAGTCCCGGGTCTAGCAGCTCCTTCTGTTGCATTCTCAACTCCTGTAACTCCAAGGTTGACATCAGATAAGGTGTTCTTGCTATCGGTTCAGTCCCCATCTTTAGGTCTATGGTAAAATCCAATTCCCTCTCTGGTGGCATCCCAGGTAACTCTTCCAGAAAGACATCCACAAACTCTCTCACCACTGGAAGGTGTTCTAGACCTTCCGCTACTTTCTTTTTGTGTAATGAAAGGATCACATAAATCTTACACCCCTTGCACATGCTCTTCCGTAGCTACAAGGAAAAGATGAACCTCAAGGAAACTCCTTGGTTCGGATCTACAATCATGCATCTCAATCCCTCATCATAGACCAAGCTCAACCATTTCATCTTACAATTGAGTATCACCTCATGTAATTCCAACCAGTCCATACCGATCACGACATCATAAAATCCTAGGATTGTGATGTACAATATGGCCCTGATGACAAACTCTCTTAGGTCAAGGCTAGATCCTGTAATCTTCTGTAGCACCTAGACCTATCAAATTCTAAGGGTCTGGTCAGCGATGATACCTAACATCTTGAGAATAGTCGACTGGTTCTCTGCATGGCATTTATTCACCGCTGCATGAATCCGATGGGCCTTGCCCAAATCTCCCATGGTAGTGGGTCTGACTGATCCAGATGCTCTAGTACTCTTCACTGGGTAGTCACACTAGAAATGTGACTCCCCACATCCCATCACACTTTCTTCGGTCTTTAATTTATGGTACCCAAAGTAGAAGTTGAATCCTAACACTAAGTCCAACACAAACTTATTGACCTTAAGTTCTCTATAATTTGGAGTGAAGCATATCAAAACAACTCCAAAACAGGCCTCGTACCGAGGCACCATATGACCACCCTGTCCTAAGGTGTTGAAATCATTGATCTGACACTCAATGAATTCCTCAAAAAGATATCTCGCCTAGAACCGCTCCTCGAACAATTCCCATGACGTGTCTTCGACGACCATGTTCAAAGTGGCAGGATTGTCTTCCACCATAGAAGAGCACTCCCCTTCAGTTGAAATACCTCCATGTGGACCTTCATGTTAGAGGTATAGTCACGAAGTGAGAATCATGTCGCCATACTCTCCCACCATGCCTCGACGATAGTGTCATCCGGGGCACCCAAGAACTTGGAAATTTGACCTTCTTGAGTTCACAGTGAAAACTAATGGTACTGGTTGGGCGTGTTGTGGACCCTCAATGATACAGGTGCCTTGGCCTCATCTCGATATAGATGGTGAATTAAGGCATCTTAAAATATATGGAAGGACCTTATCATACCATCACCATCCCTTATAATAATCGAATCCAACCCAAGGACTTGCTCCTCCCCTTGGGGGTTAGACTCTGAGGGTGCGGGAACTTCTGGAGGCATCCAACCTCCTTCCATGACACCACACTACGAACCTTGGTGACGTCCTCTAATAGATATCACCACATGGACACATTAAAGTTTTTAGTTAGCGCTAGGTTAATAATCAAGGGTTTACTGCAATGGAAATCCTAGTGATCCACAGTCGTAGGGTTGAACCCTCTCTGATACCATATGTAACGACCACAAGTCGGTATGATTGCAAGCGATGCGAAAAGTGAATTTTTTTTTTTGTTTCTAGGAAATAAAGAAACAAAGACAACAATTGAACCACATAACTTGACGATGAACAAATGCACGTCGATCAGGCAACAAACAACAATGTCTCAACACACTAGCACAACAAGCAATAGGGAGAAACATGTGTAGATCAAATAGAAATGAATAACTTCCCGACATAAACATGACGATGCCCACAAGCTAAGGGACAACATCCACAATTCCGACATGATGGTCCCGACTCCCAATCCCCAGAACCTCTATGGAATGCAAAACTCAATGCATGAAGGCGTTACAACCCAAGTGCCAACATGAACTCACAATGATCAACCACATACACAACAGGAAGCATAGACTCTGACCAAGTTATCCTTCACCTCTATCCAATAGGGCGTGCCATGATCCCCACATTAGGAATCATGCCGTCCCCAGGTTATAGGCGTGACCATAACCCTGGTGAAACATAACTTGTTTGGACCAAGGACTCTAGATGAATCCAACACTCTAAGATTCGGGTTACTGACAAGAAGACTACTGATCCAAGCACCCAATCGACAGGTCAACGAGACGACTATGACAATCATATGACACAATAAATTCCTAGTGTAACCGGAATAATAGGTACACAAAAAAAGATTGTCATTGAAAACAAATATTTCATTGCAACTATCCTCCAATCCCAATATCATATAAGTAACTTCCTAAGGAGGAAACCACTATCTTTTAAATGGAACAAAAACAGAACATGTCTACAAGCAATAAGAACATTTATTTTTTTAGAATCTGGAAACACTATTCTTTAAAGACACGAAATAAAAGGGTGCTATCTGTATAGTCTAAATATCGATAATCTGTATCATATCAGATAGAAAAACATGGTCATTACCTATTAAAATCTTCTAGCTATACAATGCATACCACGCATCGACAACGCTTTGCATACAAAAATATTATTGTTGTCTAAATTGATTCTCTATACTTTTTCTTCCCATTCAACAATAGCTAATTAATGAAATTAATAGTGATGGCATTAACATCTAAAAGTAATACTGGCCCTTAAAGAGGTAAGATAATGATATATATAAAGATGATATATTTTAAGGATATAAATTGTCAAGGATAAAATGCTAAGTTAAAAGACAATGCTGCACAAAAACATGACAATGCTGGGCGAATTATGATACAATTGTTCCTTTAAATGAATAAATCGCTTCCATCTAAATAGGGCGTTATCTATATAAAAAAAGGTTGTTGCTTAATTCAAAACGTCGATGCCAGTTATCACACATTGTCTCTCAATAATTATGGGTGGAAACTCAGTCAACACCATAGATTCAACTGTGTCTACCCCAACTCCCCACTATCATTCTCCCCCCCCCCCAAATACTTATGTTCACTTGCAAAATGCTTCCATTACACCTCTAGAAAGAAAATCACTACCCCAGACAAGATGCATCCAATACACCAGTGCGAACGAAACTATTACATAGAATTACACAATATGGATTTATATTAAAACCACATTGGAATTTGCATGCACAATAAAGTAAGGTAATGTGAGTTCACTATCATTGGAACAAGGAAAGTCACAGTCACGGATATAGGTTAAAAATTAAGCATTGAAATTTTCACTCAAGGCGAATAAGGTCGGGTAAATTCGCAGTCAATGGAACAGGTGAAACCACTGGGATAACCTCAAGGAGAGCATTGTGTCATAAATTAAGGATAACCAAAACAATTTATATCGCTCGGCGAATTTTAAATAAATTAAGCAATATATCATTGTGCATGTAATTAAAGAATAACAATAATAGTTCATAGAGAAGTAGTGTCAGAAGGTGGATTGACATTCTCCTCATTTGAGAACAAGAATCTAATTGCATCATCTATAGGGGCATATATATATATATATATATATATATA
>JZKD02S1769393.1:129957-146198 GCA_000966675.3 Picea glauca | reverse complement strand
ATTTATCAAGAATCCTGGAGAAAGGTACAGTGAATCCAAAATAATTTTATAACTTATAATCTCAAATTAAGGGAAATACACCCTATCCTATCCTCCTCATCGAAGCGATCATTTCGCCCATTTAGACCACAACTATGATTAGGTACTTAATGTACAATAACAAGAAAAACAACATGGATAATAAGAAGATCCCCAAAATTGATTTAGACTAGCCAAAATCAACAACAACTGAAGCGGGTATGACATAATTATGCCAAGTCTTGGCTAAATAATTAGGTAATAAAATAAGAAGTTATTCTATAGAATATCGATGAGATTCAAAATGTTGTACATGTTAAATTTAAGGAGAATATATGGTGTGTTAAAGAATTAGAGGATAAAAGAAAATTAGCATATCATAAGGAGGTGATTAACCCTAACCTTGAAGATCAAAAGTATCTCATTGTTTTGAAGAGTGTAAAGAAGACAATAAGTATTGATAAATTAAGAGCTAATTCTCCTGAGTTGCATAGTGAAATTGGGCATTGTAAAATCCCCAAAACACCATGGAAATAAATAATCTATCACATTTGTGACATGAAGAGGGTTTAATATGAAAAAAAAATTCTCCTAGAATGTCTTGTGTATACCCAAATTAGATCCCAATGCAATCGAAACCGGTCCAATCTCCACAAGAGGGTTTCATCGGTGGCCATGGAAAAAAATAGGAGCATCCCCACTCTTGCTCAGATTATGCTACTAGCACAAAGGTATAAGACAACCTTGAAATTCTACAAGGCCTAGTGTTTGAAGGGCATAAAGAAGTGGAGGACTTGTGTTTTCAATTAGAAGTCTTGGATGGGAAGGGGACACAAATCCAGCAGATGCTCTCAGCTTTGTACAGTTTGTGCCACCCATCAAAAGCGACAGAAATTGCACCAGGGAACGAATAATTGATGTTGGTCCCATATCTGCACATGTCTCTCTTGGAGGATGCAATACCAGATTTGACTCCAACACTCAAGGAAACCCCCTTGGACACGGTACCATGTTACAAGCCCACAACTTGAGCAACACAGGTGTCCGTCTGCATGGCCTGTTGGTTATTTTAATTATATTTTACCACTTGTCACTTTTAGTTATAATCTATTATTTTTGTCTTATATCAATTTTAGAGGGTATAATACTATGGGTAAATTGGTTTCCCCATGGGGTGATTCCACTCCAGTTACTTAATGATGTCTTATGACTAGTTTTTGAAACAATGGTTTTGTGTAACGACCCCAAATTGTTATGACTGCAAGCGAAGCAAAAACTACAATTTTTTTTTGTGTTTTTAGGTAAGAAGGCAACGAAGAAAAAATTTGAACTACACAACCTGACGATGAACACACACACACTGATCAGGCAACATAAAACAATGTCTCAATGCCCTAGAACAATGAGTAATGGGGTGAAACATGTGTAGATCAAATAAAAATGATTAATCGCCCAACACAAACATGACAATGCCCACAAGATAAAGGAAAACATCCACAATCCCGACACAATGGTCCCGATGCCCAGTCATTAGAAACTCTATGGCACACAAAACCAAACACATGAAGGTGTTATAGACCAATCGCCAACAAGAACTCACAACAATCAACCACATCCACAACGAGAAGCACAAACTCCGTCCAAGTTATCCTTCACCTCTATCCAATAGGGTGCTCCATGATCCCCTCATCAAGAATCATGTCATCCCGAGGTGATAGGCGTGACCATAACCCTAGCACAACATAACCTATCTAGGAGTTGGGTTACTGAAAATAAGAATACTGATCAAAGCACCCAATCGACAGGTCAACGAGACAACAATGACAGTCATACGACACAATAAATTCCTGGTGTAACTAGAATAACCGGTACACAATAAAATATTTTCATTGAAAACAAATATTTCATTGAAACTGTCCTCCAATCCCAAGATCATACAAGTAAATTCCCAAGGAGGAAATCTCTATCATTTAAATGGAACAAAAATGGAACATGTCTTCAAGAAATAAGAACATTTATTTTTTTTAAATCTGGAAATGCTATCCTTTAAAGACACAAAATAAAAGAGTGTTATCTGTATAGTCTAAATATCGACACTCTGTATCACATCAGATAGAAAAACACTATCATTATCTATTAAAATATGCTAGCTATACAACGCATACCACACATTGAAAACACTTTGCATACAAAAATATCATTGCTATCGAACTTTGTTCTCTATAATTTTTTTGCCCATTCAAAAAGAGCTAATTAATGAAATTAATAGTGATGACATTAACATCTAAAAGTAATACCAAGCCTTAAAGAGGTAAGATAATGATATATATAAATATGATATATTTTAAGGATATAAACTGTCAAGGATAAAATGCTAAGTTAAAAGAAAATGTTGCACGAGAACATGACAACGTTGGGCGAATTATGATACAACTGTGCCTTTAAATGAATAAATCTCTACCATCTAAATAGGGCACTATCTATCAAAACAAATGTTGTTGCTTAATGAAAAAAGTTGTTGCCAATTATCACACGCTATCCATCAATAATTATGGGTGGAAACTTAGTCAACACCACAGATTCAATGTTGTCTACCCCAACTCCCAAATGTCATTCACCCTCCCCAAAACATTGATGTTCACCTGAAAAATGATGCCATTACACCTGTAGAAACAAAACCGCTACCCCATACAAGAAGCATCCAGTACACCAGTGGGAATGCAACTATTACATAGAATTACATAGTCCAGATTTATATTAAAACCACATTGGAATTTTAATGCACAATAAAGTAAGGTAATGTGAGTTCGCTGTCATTGGAATAGGTAAAGTCACAGTCACAAATATAGGTTAAAAATTAAGCATTGAAATTTCCACTCAAGGTGAATAAGGTTGGGTAAGTTCGCGATCAATGGAACAGGTGAAACCGCTGGGATAATCTGAAGGAGAGCTTTGTGTCATAAATTAAGGATAACCAAAACAATGTATATCATTGGGCGTATTTTAAAGAAATTACAATAACTCAATTAAGAAATGTATCGCCGTGCAGAATAAAAAGAACCTGTAAAACTTTGTGTTTACATTAAGAAATAACACTAACTTCATTACATAACGTTATCCTTGCACATATAATAAATATGTAACAATAACTATAAATTATTAGGCATAAAACTATGCTTCTCCTTCACTAGGATTGTCCTTTAATCAGAGAAAACCATAACACTATTTTAAGGAAATAGCAGTATCAAATCATGGTATCAAATTGACTTCAATGTATCATAAAATGTTGAGTTTTAATTGCAATAATGGCGCTGATTTAAGTCGCCATCAAGGTATTATATATTGCAGAAAAGTAAAACGCATGCCAGAATATTCAATTCAATCAAGAGATATAAAAAAAAACACTATGTATGAAAAGTAATAGTTTCATCCTTTGAAGGTAAATTTGCCATGTAAATGATGGTAATGATTGTAGTCTGAAAAGGTGAAGATCGCAGAGTAGTCCAACTAATATCTCCCATCCATTACACCCAAAAAAACACAGTCCAAAATAATTTATAAGCTGTCATTCGAGTGGGTAAATATGCAAGATAAATTCGTCTTCAAATAAATTAAAGTGAATTGGTAAAATCATAGGCCAGAGGTGAAAAAACATAAGGTAATTTCCCAGAGTAAATGACAGACCAGATGTATAAAAACCACACAGTAAATTCACCAGGAAAAGCATTAAAGCACAGACTTAAAGTTTTGCCACGAATGCACCAAAATCCAGGGATCAACGTAGAGGATCATAGGTGGTTCTCCATGGGAAAGGAAAAAAAATCACAGAGTAAATCAACCACAACAAGGCCCAAGACAATCACTCAACTAGGAACAATCAACAAGGGTAAACAGGTGGTCAACACTATCCTTCACTCATCATCCACTCACATAAAAGTAGGGCATTAGGATAAATAGGTCTATTAACACCGAAGTGATGACCATCGATACGGCTCCTAGCCGCCTGCTCATGCATGGAATGATGATATAGGGATGAGGTTCAAGTATAAAGCACAATGTCTTCATAATAATCATTAAAACAGATAGACTAGTCATAGCAGTCGGGGATCGATTTCCAAGGGAGTCAATTCAAGCAACAAACTTAAGACTATGGTGAAATTAAGTTCTCGATTAAATGATAAGTAAAACACTTTCTTTACATAACTAAAATTACAAAAATGAAAATGGAAGATCAATATTACTCTACCATTCAAAATAAAATCATGCATAACATAGTCCAAGTCAACTGCTCTGAGTCATTGTCCCACGTGCTCCATCTCGCTCCCACTTGCCGACTACTGTGACTTCACCGGTACCTCCCAGTCAATGCTATCGGTAATCTTCTTCCCCCTTATCCCCCTGATCCACAAAGGGGCCACACACACTAAATTAAATAACAACTAGCTCCCAGCTCACCTCGAAAGGCCGAGCTACCACACGCCACCGAGTTGGGTATCCCAACTCCCACAAGATAAGTCAGTCAAGTAAAAAATTCTGCAACGTAACATTATTCATCCAAGAATATATACATACTCCTCCTCCTCCCTCCTTTATATAGAGTTTCTAAGTGATTTATTTCCCAAATTCCCATTTAATTTAATTTTCGATATAATTTAATTCGGAAAAATCCTCCCCGTACATGTGTCACCCATCCCCTTTGTTGCACTAGATATTAATTTCACTAATTATTTAATTACTCCTATTTCCCTCACCCACCTAAAATCATTCCTAGAATCGCTCCTAGGTGTCCCCATATTCCCTTACAAATTTTAATGACTTACGCCCTTACTAAATTCCTAGTTGAGTTCAATTTAGAAAGTTCTTAAAGGCAAGATTCCTTACTAAGTTAATCATTATGATTTTTCCTTATGTTTCTCTTTTTCTTTATATTTCCCCCTTTTCCCTTTTCATCTAAACTCAAATTAGCAAGTGTAGAAAATTACCTTTTTCCCCTTTTTCATTTTAATTAATAAATTTTACTTAGCATAAGTAACAAACAATCAATTCCCTTTTAAAATTTTAATCCCTCCATATAATTTGATTTAAATAAATTAATCGAATTTCTTACCCCCTTTTCGTCACATGTTTAATGATGATGATGATGATGATGATGATGATGATGATGATGATGATTTTAACCACAAGTATCACTTAGACCTAGATTTTAATTTTTGAGGCTGGGTGACATTTTTATTAGGGAATTTGTTTTTAAATCTTTCTTATCACATCATTTGTTCTAAGGCCATCTAGGTTTATTCATGTATTCTTTAAAAACGTGACGTGCCCTTCAGGATGAGCTAGGTTCTCCAAGGGTGCCACTCGCCTCATTTTGTTTCACTTGCACGAAGTGCCCTTCAGGAGGCACTATGTTCTCCACGGGTGTTACTCAACTCTTGACTGACTTGGTAGGCATAAAAAATCCCTAGAGTCAATACTCCACCAAGTGATCTTGTGGGATACTAAGGGACTCTAAGTAATAAGGCCCCTCCCTTATTGCATGCCCCTTAGAGTCATCATGAGTGACTATCGCAGTCTTCCCTCATGACATCCTAGGTCTTCTCAAACTAGTTAGTCGTTAACCTATAGTTTGAGCCACGACAAGAGTGCTAGTAGTTTGTGGGAAGGCTGTTGTCCACACCTCTCCCTCAACATCTCTAGTAGTCGTGCATGACCCCTCTACTCCAAATATGAGTCTGGTCGGTAAGTTATCGTCAACCTGCATCATCAAGGAATAATGTCAGAAATAAAATCCATAATCATAACATATGATTAGATGCACATATGTCATATATACAACAATCAAACCCCAATAGTCCACTCCCTGACTAGAGCCAGAGTCCAAGGGCTTCATTGATGCCTATGTATCCTCAAGGTCCAAAATCCTTTACACTCAAGAGAACCGAGTCAATAATGCTTGTATATATCAATACAACAAAATAACATGTCATCATATTTAGAATGCCTCATAATCATAATCAAATGCCCAACAGTATAATAATCTAGATCACTTGCAAGCAAGTTTCCTAAGAGAATAAGTTCACTCAATGCGTGAAAGAGTGGGATGTTACATACACCCCCTCTTGGTCTAAACTTCATTCTGAAGTTTCATAGTATATAAGTGTAGAAATAATGTGTATCACAGTGTCATAAGTCTAGCTATCAATCAAAAATGGAAACTGTTGGCACATATCATACGTGTCCTCCTAGGTCGTCAAGAGCAGACTATAGTTGTCCCACTGGACCTAGACCCGATCTATTGTTTGACACCGTGGCTATCAAATGCGATGATCTAGGATGAGGATTGGCTCATCTGTGAGCACCCCCTCATCCAATATATGCAAGGAACTCATGTCAATAACATGCGTAGGATCACTAATATAATATCTCAAAATAGATATGTGAAAAACATCATGCATACGCCTCAAAGAATCAAGCAAGTTTAGTCGATAGGCCATAGGCCCCTTCCTCTCAACAATATCGAAAGGTCCCATTAACCTAGGAGATATTTTATCTACCTTTCCAAACTTGATCAAATTCTTATGCATTTTTACCTGCAAGAATACTCAATCGCCAACTTCATAACTACAGTCGACACGGTGCACATCAACATAACTATTATGCCAATCCTGTGCTTCTTTAATCCTTTGTTTTATTTTTTTCATTTGATCTTCCATTTCTTGGATCCCTTCTGGTCCCACTAGGGCCCTATCCTCTAGCCGATCCCAACTCAAAGGCACCCGATGCAGTCTGCCATAAAGAAACTCGAAAGGAACGATCTTAATGGTGCCCTGGTAACTGTTGTTATAAGCGAATTCTACCAGTGGAAATAATTATTTGAACACTTTTGTTGGTTCATAACGTACATGTGCAACATGTATTCCAAGACATGGTTTTTTCATTTGGTCTGCCCGTTAGTTTCCGGGTGATACATAGTACTAAAGTTAAATTTATTTCCCAAGGCCTCTTGAAAACTAGTCCAAAATCATCCAGTAAACACCGATCCTCGATCAAATATAATTCTCATAGGCATGCCATGCAGCCTCACAATCTTACTGATGAAAACTCTAGCTATGTTAGATGCCTGATTTTTCATCTGCATAGGAAAAAAATGAGAACTCTTATTCAGAGTGTTGAATATCACAAAAATTGAGTCATGTCTCCTTGCCGTCAGTGGCAATACAAAAATGAAATCCATTGAAATGACCTGCCATTTTGGTTTCAGAATAGTGTGTGGTTGTAGTAATCCTGATGGATGTCTATGTTCAACCTTTACCTACTGACATTCTAGACATCTGGCCACATAGTTGACTATGTATGCCTTCATTCCTTTCCATAAGAATAAGGGTTTAAGGTTCTCCCTCATCTTTGTGACCTTTAGGTCATACATGTACACTGCTCTATGAGCCTTGTTTAGGATCAAACTTCTCAACTTGTCATTCGGTGGCAGGTAAATTATATTTTTAGATTTCAATAGTCCATTATCGTCCAACGTAAATCCTTCAAATCTTGCTACCATCATTATGTTTTGTTTGATAAAGTCCTTGACTTATTTCTACCAGTCATTGTCACACTGTAAAGTTAGAACCTTTTCACGTAGATTCATCTGAAGAGGTAACACCGAAAAGATGTGTGGTCTTCGACTCAATGCATCTGCCACTCGATTCACTGTTCCTTTTATGTAAGTAATCTTTAAATTGTAATTGCTAAGTATTTTCGACCAACGTCGTTGTCGCGCGTTCAGGTTGCTTTGGGTAAAGATGTGTTGTAGTGCACAATGGTCAATTTTTAGTTCAAATTTCATTCAAAAGGTAGTGTCTCCAAACTCTCGAGGAATAACCAAAGGATGTAAGTGATCAATCAACCATCTTGCATCAAGACTCTGCCTAAGGTTTCCTTGGATATGTCAGTGCATACCGAGAATTCCATGTCCACCTCAGGGACCTAGTAATGGTGTTGTCGTCAATATCTCCTTGAACCTCTGAAATTCTTCCGCGCATTTCTCGGTCCAAACAAACTTCTTGTTCTTCTTCTACAATTTTGCAATAGGATTTTCTATCTTTAAAAAACCCTCGACCAATCGTCAATAGTATCCCGCTAAACCCATGAAGCTATACACTTCCATAACATTCGTCGGTATAGACCATTCCATAATATCCTTGAACTTTGCGGGATCCATGGTGATACCTTCGTCAGAGATGACATTCCCTAGGTAGTGAATCTTCGATTGATAAAATGAACATATAGACAATTTCCCATACAATTTGTTTTCTCGTAGACACTATAGTACCAAGTGCAATTTCTCATCATGCTCCTCCATCATCCACGAGTCAATCAAAATATCATCAATGAATACTTTGATGAACTTATTCAAGTACTCGCAGAACACCCAGTTCATCAAACTTGTAAATATGCCTGGGGTGTTTTTCAATCCAAACGGTAAAATAGTAAACTCGTAATGTCCAAACCTTGTCCTAAAGGAAGTATTAGGGACGTCATCCTCTTGATCCGTAACTAGGGATACCCTGATCTCAAGTCAATACTTGAAAACACTGTCACACCCTTCATCTGATCAACAAATCATCGATCCTTCGCAATGCATATTGATTCTTGTTCGTTACCTTTTTCAATTGATGGTAGTCAATGCAAAGTCTCCACGACCCATCCTTATTTTGTATGAAAATAACAGGCGCACCCCACAGTGACACACTTGGGTGTATAAGTCCCAGGTCTAGCAGCTGCTTCTATTGCATTCTCAACTCCTGTAACTCTGAGGTTGACATCTGATAAGGTGTTCTTGCTATAGGTTCAGTCCCTGGTTTTAGGTCTATGGTAAAATCCAATTCCCTCTCTGGTGGCATCCCAGGTAACTCCTCTGGGAGGACATCCACAAACTCTCTCACAATCGGAAGGTGTTATAGACCTTCCGCTACTTAATTTTTGTGTAATGAAAGGATCACATAAAGCTTACACCCCTTGCGCATACTCTTTTGTAGTTGTAAGGAAGAGATGAACCTCAGGGAAACTCCCTGGTTCCAAACTATAATCATGCATCTCAATCCCTCATCATAGACCAAGCTCAACCATTTCATCTTACAGTTGAGTATTGCCTCATGTGATTCCAACCAATCCATACCGATCATGATGTCATAAGATCCTAGGATTGTGACGTACAGGATGGCCCTGGTGACAAACTCTCTCAGGTCAAGGCTACATCCTGTAATCTTCAGTAGCACCTAGACCTATCAAATTCTAAAGGCTTGGTCAGCGACAATACTTGACGTCTTGAGAACAGTCGATTGGTGCTCTTCCTTGCATTTATTCACTGTTGCATTAATCTGATGGGCCTTTCCCAAATCTCCCACGGTAGTGGGTCTGACTGATCCAGATGCTCTAGTCATCTTCACTAGGTAGTCGCACTGGAAATGTGGCTCCCCACATTCCAACAAACTTTCTTCGATCCATAATTCCTGGTACCTAAATTAGAAGTTGAATCCTAACACTAAGTACAACATGAACTTGTTGACCTTAAGTTCACTATAATTTGGAGTGAACCATATCAAAACAACTCCAAAATGAGCATTTTACCAAGGCACCATATGGCCACCCTGTTCCAAGGCGTTGAAATCGTTGAGTTGAAACTCAATGAATTCCTTAGAAATATCTCTCTCCCGGAACCACTCCTCGAACTGTTCCCATGACATGACTTCAACAACCATGTTCAAAGTGGTAGGACTGTCTTCCACCATAAAAGAGTGCTCCCCTTCAGTTGAAATACCTCCATGCAGACCTTCATGTTATAGGTATAGTCACAAAGTGAGAAGCATGTCTCCATACTCTCCCACCATGCCTCAGTGGCAGCACCGTCTGGAGCACCCAAGAACTTGGAAATTTGACCTTCCTGAGTTCGCAGTGAAAACTAACGGTACTGGATGGTCATGCTGTGGACCCTCAGGGATATAGGTACCTTGGCTTCATCTTAGTACAGGTGGTGAATCAAGGCCTCTAACAATATCTAGAAGGACCTTGTCAGACCATCACCATCCCTTATAACAATCAGATCCATCCCAAGGACTTGCTCCTCCCCTTGGGGGATAGACTTTGAGGGCGCATGCACTTCTGGAGGCATCCCACTTCCTTCCACGACACCACATTGTGAACCTCGGTGACATCCTCCAATAGATATCACCACATGGACACGTTAAAGTTTTTAGTTAGCGCTAGGTTAATAATCAAGCGTTTACTGCAATGGAAATCCTGGTGATCCACAATCGCAAGGTTGAACCCTCTCTAATACCATATGTAATGACCCAAAATTGTTATGATTGCAAGCTAAGCAAAAACTGCAATTTTTTTTGTGCTTTTAGGAAATAAGTCAACGACGACAACAATTAAACCACATAACATGATGATGAACACATGCACGCTCACCAGGAAACAAACAATAATGTCTCAACACACTAGCACAATGAGAAATAGGGAGAAACATGTGTAAATCAAATAGAAACGACTAACTGCCCGACACAAACATGACAATGCCCACAAGCTAAAGCACAACATCCACAATCCCGACACAATGGTCCCGATGCCCATTCCCTAGAACCTCTATGGAATGCAAAACCCAACACATGAAGGCGTTAAAACCCAAGCACCAAGACAAACTCACAATGATCAACCACATCCACAACGGGAAGCACAGACTCCGACCAAGTTATCCTTTGCCTCTATCCAATAGGGCATGCCATGATCTGCTCATCAGGAATCATGCCATCCCTAGGTGATAGGCATGACCATAACCCTGGTGCAACATAATCTATCTGGACCAAAGAATCTAGATAAATATAATGCTCTAGGATTCGGGTTACTGACAAGAAGACTACTAATCCAAGCACCCAATCGATAGGTCAACAAGATGACTATGACAATCACACGACATAATAAATTCCTAGCGTAACTGGAATAAAAGGTACACAATAAAAGATTGTCATTGAAAACAAATATTTCATTGCAACTATCCTCCAATCCCAAGATCATACAAGTAACTTCCCAAGGAGAAAATCACTATCATTTAAATGGAACAAAACGAAACATCTCTTCAAGCAATAAGAACAGATATTTTTTTAGAATCTGGAAACACTATTCTTTAAAGACATGAAATAAAAGGGTTCTATTTGTATAGTCTAAATATCGATAATTTGTATCACATTAGATAGAAAAACATTGTCATTACCTATTAAAATCTTATAGCTATACAACGCATACCACGCATCGAAAACACTTTGCATACAAAAATATCATTGTTGTCTAACTTGATTCTCTACACTTTTGCTTCCCATTCAACAAGAGCTAATTAATGAAATTAACAGTGATGACATTAATGTCTAAAAGTAATACCGACCCTTAAAGAGGTAAGATAATGATATATATAAAGATGATATATTTTAAGGATATAAACTGTCAAGGATAAAATGCTAAGTTAAAAGACAATGTTGCACGAAAACATGACAACGTTGGGTGAATTATGATACAGTTGTGCCTTTAAATGAATAAATCGCTGCCATCTAAATAGGTCGTTATCTATCAAAAAAAAGGTTGCTTCTTAATGCAAAAGGTTGATGCCAATTATCACACATTGTCTATCAATAATTATGGGTGGAAACTTAGTCAACACCACAAATTCAACATTGTCTACCCCAACTCCCCACTGTCATTTCCCCCCCCCCAAAAAAAATGCTTATGTTCACCTACAAAATGCTTCCATTACACCTGTAGAAACAAAATCGCTACCCCAGACAAGACACATCCAATACACTAGTGAGAACGCAACTATTACATAGAATTATGCAATATGGATTTATATTAAAACCGCATTGGAATTTGCATGCACAATAAAGTAAGGTAATGTGAGTTCACTATCATTGGAACAAGTAAAGTCGTAGTCACTAATATAGGTTAAAAATTAAGCATTGAAATTTGCGCTCAAGGAGAATAAGGTCTGGTAAGTTCACAGTCAATGGAATAGGTGAAACCGATGGGATAAACTCAAGGAGAGCGTTGTGTCATAAATTAAGGATAACCAAAACAATGTATATCGCTCGGTGTATTTTAAATAAATTACAATAAATAAATTAAGGAATATGTCATTGTGCACGTAATTAAAGAATAACGATAATAGTTCATAGAGAAGCAATGTTAGAAGGTGGATTTGAATTCTCCTCATTTGAGAACAAGAATCTAATTACATCATCTACAAGGGCATATATATATATATATATATATATATATATATATATATATATATATATATATATATATATTTGTGTATACAAACACACACATATATATCTCTATGTATACATCTTAATAAAATAACTATGCTTTTTTAAATCTTTATCACTGGGCATAGAATAAAGGAGTAACAATAACTATAAATTGTTGGGCATAAAACTATGCCTCTCCTTCGCTAGGAATGTCCTTTAATAAAAGATAACCATAACACTATTTTAAATAAATAGCAGTGTCAAATCACGATATCAAATCGCCTTCAGTGTATCATAAAATGCAGAGTTTTAATCGTAAGAATGGCACTAAGTTAAGTCGCCATCAAGGTACTATATATTGTAGAAAAAAAAACGCATTCTAGAAGATTCAATCCAGTCAAGAGATATAAAAAAAAAATGCTATGTATGAAAAGTAATAGTTGTACCCTTTGAAGGTAAATTCGCCATGTAAATGAAGGTAACGAATGCAGTCTGAAAAGGTGAAGATCGCAGAGTAGTCCAAGTAATATCTCCTAGCCATTACACCAAAAAAAGCGAAGTCCAAAATAATTTATAAAATGTCATTCGAGTGGGTAAATATGCAAAATAAATTCGTCTTCAAATAAATTAAAGTTCAGAGATAAAATCACAGGCCAAAGGTGTAAAAACATAAGGTAATTTCGCAGATTAAATGGTAGAACAGATGTATAAAAACCACACAGTAAATTCTCCAGGAAAAACATTAAAGAGCAAACTTAAATTATTGTCAGGAATGCACCAAAACACAGGGATCAACGTAGAGGATCATAAGCAGTTCTCTGTGGGAAAGGAAAAACAATCGCAGAGGAAATTAGTCGCAACAAGGTGCAAGAAAATCACTCAACCAGGAACAATCAACAGGGGTAGACAACTAGGCAACACCATCCTTCGCTCATCATCGACACACAAAAAAGAAGGGCATTAGGATCTATAGGTATATTAACACTGAAGTGACGATCATCAATCTGGCTCCTGGCCTACTACTCAGGCATGGACTAATGATCTAGGGATGAGGTCGAAAGATAAAGCACAATCTCTTCATAATAATCATTAAAACAAACATACCAGTGATAATAATCAGGGATCGATTGCCAAGGGAGTCAATTCAAGTAGCGATCTTAAGGATATCGTGAAATTAAGTTCTACATTAAATGCTAAATGACACACTTTATTTACATAATTAAAAGTACAGAAAATAAAATTGCAAGATCAATATTACTCTACCATTCAAAATAAAGACATGTGTACTATATCCCAATTTGATCGCTCTGAGTCGTTGTTCCATGCGCTCTGTCCCGCTCCCTCTTGTCGACCACTGTGACTTCACCAGTACCTCCCAACCAATGCTAGGGGTAACTTCTTCCCCCTTAGCCCCCCCGAGCCACAAAAGGGGCCACAAACACTAAATCAAAGAACAACTAGCTTCCAGCTAGCCCCGCAAGGCCAAGCTACCACTCGCCACCAAGCTGGGTATCCCAACTCCCACAAGATAAGTCAGTTAAGTAAAAAATTCTACAATGTAACATTACACATACAATAATATATCCATACTCCTCCTCCCTCCTTTATATAGACTTTCTAAGTTATTTCTTTACCAAATTCCCATTTAATTTAATTTTCGATATAATTTAATTCATAAAAATCCTCCCCGTACACATGTCACCCATCCCCTTTGTTGCACGAGAAATCAATTTCATTAATTATTTAATTACTCCTATTTCCCTCGCCCACCTAAAAGAATTCCTAGAATAACTCCTAGGTGTCCCCATATTCCCTTACACATTTTAATGACTTACGCCCTTGCTAAATTCCTAGTTGAGTTCAATGTAGAAAGTTCTTAAAGGCAAGATTCCTTACTAAGTTAGTCATTCTGCTTTTTCCTTATGTTTGTCTTTTTCTTTATATTTCCCCCTTTCATCTAAACTCAAATTAACAAGTGTAGAAAATTACCTTTTTCCCCTTTTTCATTTTAATTAATAAATTTTACTTAGCATAAGTAACAAACAATCAATTCCCGTTTAAAATTTTAATCCCTCCATATAATTTGATTTAAATAAATTAATCGAATTTCTTACCCCCTTTTCGTCACATGTTTAATGATGATTATTGTTATTATTATTATTTTAACCACACGTATCACTTAGACCTAGATTTTAATTTTCAAAGCTAGGCAACATTTTTATTAGGGAATTTGTTTTTAAATCTTTCTTATCACATCATTCGTTCTAAGGCCATCTAGCTTTATTCATTTATTAGTTAACAATGCGATGTTCCCTTCAGGACGCACTAGGTGCTCCAAGGGTGCCACTCGCCTCATTCTATTTCTCTTGCGTGACGTGCCCTTAAGGACGCACTACATGCTCCAAGGGTGCCACTCGCCTCTTTACATTTCTTGTGCAACGTGCCCTTCACGACACACTACTTGCTCCAAGGGTTCCACTCGCCTCTTGACTGACTTGGTAGACATCAAAAACCCCTAGAGTCAATGCTCCACCAGGTGATCTTATGGGAGACTAAGGGCCTCTAAGGAATAAGGACCCTGCCTTATTGCGCACCCCTTAGAATCATCGTGAGAGACTGTCACAGTCTTCCCTCATGACATCGTGGATCTTCACGAACTAGGTAGTCGTTAACCTACAGTTCGAGCCACATCGAGAGTGCTAGTAGGTTGTGGTAGGGCTGTTATCCACACCTCTCCCTCAATGTCTCTGGTAGTCATGCGTGACCCCTCTACTCCACATGTGAGTCTGGTCGACAAGTTATCATCACCCTGCATCAACAACGAATCATGTCATAAATAAAATCCATAATCATAACATTTAATCATGCACATATGTCATATATACAACAATCAAACCCCAATAGTCCAATCCCTCACTCGATCCAGAGTCCAAGAGTTTCATCGATGCCTCTGCATCCTCGAGGTCCAAAATCCTGCACACTCAGGAGAACCGAGTCAATAGCACCTGTCTATATCAATACAACAAAATAACATGTCATCATATCCAGAATGCCTCATAATAATAATCAAACGCCCAATAGTATAATAATCCTGATCACTTGCAAGCAAGTGTCCTCAAAGAATAAGTTTGCTCAGTGTGTGCAAGAGAGGGATGTTACATTTTGGAATTGGGAGGTTGGCTGAATTGGTTTCCCCACGGGGAAATTCAATAATTACAGTCTAGGATAACAAGTCGATGCTGTAATTTTTTAATCTGGAAGGATTTTTATAGAAAATTTACGTACAAAAGAAAAAAAAAACATATCTCATATTGTCGTGTGTGTTTAATGATACATCGTTATGTTCTAATCACAATTCATTGTGCTTAAGTGTTGTAATGATGTCTTTAGACATGAGCTCTCTTATTTGAAGTTTATTACTCTTTGTTTATTCTGTAGATCTTGTTTCAGGTCCTTTTAGTAGTACACCCAATCCCCAACACTCGTATCATTGTGCTTAGGTTTTATTCATGGCCCTTAATCTTAAGAAGGTTCAAGAAGGGTAGAACACATTCTTGTTATACCTCTAAAAACATTCACAAGTATGCTTAGGCCTCTAAGAACATTGAATATAATGTGTGTGAGTTGTTTCTATTCAAATTTTTTACACAGGATTGATGACTTTAACATATGTGTTTATTGATTTTGTTTCCTCAGACTTAGATTCATAATTACAAACCTGGTGGTTTGGATTACAAATACATCAAAACCTCCATTTTTTTTAATGACTCTCAATATCTCTATTTTTCATGTTATTTTTCTATAGGCTACAGAAATCTATTGTTGATGAAACTACACAGATATAGGGTCAACTATGCATATTTCAATTATATAATTTTAGAAAAATATTGTTTACTATTTTTAATATATTTTTTCTTGACATATATC
>JZKD02S1769393.1:93568-119351 GCA_000966675.3 Picea glauca | reverse complement strand
CTCATGGGCCTGGATGATATTGTCCATTATTTGTCTACCTTCCATGAAGTCTGCCTTTTCTTTCGAGATAAGTGAAGGTAGAATGGGTTTCAATCTATTTTCTATGACTTTGGAGACAATCTTGTAGATCACGTTACAAAGTGTTATGGGTCTATACCGGTCCAGGGTTTTGGCTTCATTTTCTTTAGGGATTAGGGTGATCATGGTTGTGTTTAGATCTTTAAGGATGGAGGCATACCTTCTAGAGTCATCTACTACCTTATTGATGTCATATTTGAAAATTTCCAAACAGGCTTTGAAGAACTCCATAGTGAAGCCATCCGGACTTGGTGCTTTCCCACTGGGCATTTCCTGGAGAGCTTGATCAATTTCTTCCATGGAAATAGGTTTGTTCACGAAGATGTTTTGTTCCTCGATAACCAGGCATGGAATATGCTGAGCTATCTTGATGAGGGTCTTGATGAGGTTCTTGGGCTATCCCATGGAAGTGGCTGACTAGAGCACTTTTGATCTCTTCATGTGACTTGCGCTTGATTCTATCCTGGTCCTTGATCTTCAGTATTTTTTTATGGGCTCTTCTGGCCATGGTTGTTCTGTGGAAGAACTTGGTTTTCCACTCTCCTTCCTTTAGCCATCAGATGCAGCACTTTTGACACCATAGTGTTTCCTCCTGCTAGCATCGCGCCTCCCATTCTTGTGTCATTTGGAGCTCTTCCTTTTTTCATTCCTCCGTATAGCCTTCCTGTGAGCAAGTTTCTTGGATTTTTTTCTTTTTTTCTTCGATGTCGTATTTCTCTGTGTTTATATTCCCAAATATATCTTTGTTCCACTCCTTGATTTTTTTCTGACATATTTAAGTTTCTTGTGTAGTTTGAACATCCTAGTCCCTTGCTCTGATTTCTCCTCCCACCACCATTGTTTCATTTTTTCCTTGAAATTCAAGTGATCAATCCAAAATTTCTTGAATATGAAGGGTTTGTTCTTAGGTGTTGTTTGGAAGCCTGGTTCCAGTTGTACTAGCCAGTGATCAGATCCACCCTAGGGGAGGATGTTATAGTATAAGGTTTTCCCCTGCATGATGATTGACTCTGATATAAGGAATCGGTCAAGTCTTGTAGCTACCTAGAAATGGTTCATCCATTTATTGGTCCAGGTGAACTAGCCATTCTTGGTTTGAAGGTCTACTATCTCTGCTCTATCTATAAAATTTGAAAACTTCTCCGCATCTTGATCCAATATTCTCGTACCACCCTTCTTTTCCACAAGGGAGGTGAAAATGTTGAAGTCCCCTACCAGTATCCAGTGGAGGTTGGTGGCTCAACCTTTTATATCTTCTAGGTCTCGAATCATTCCTTTATTTTCCTCTGGCCTGTGGGGCCCATACACATTTTTGCATAGAATCTCCTTAGTATTTATTATGATTTGCATGCATACCGTTAGTGTGTACCTAGTTTCCTCGGCCTGACCTTTGGTGGTGTTTGATGGATACCATATTGTACTTGCACCAGTTTTTTTTATTGATTGCCTCCATTATGTATGTAGTACATTTCATCTCTTGAATAAAATAGAGATCCAGTTGCTAGAATGCTTTAGTTTATTCCTAAGGATTCTTTGTTTTCTTGGGTTGTTTAGGCCTCTTATATTCCAAGTCATAACCTTCATTTTTAAACATCCAGGGGAGAGTGGGGAAAGAGTTTATGTATCTTACCTGAGTTTATCAGTAGCGCTCCTAGCTCGTGTAGTGCTACATTGTTTGATTTCCTACCTTTTTTCCTTCTCGTCTGTTTTGGTGATGGCTGCGATTGTCCCTCATTGGCTTTCACTCCTAGGTGTCCTATATCCCAGTGTGTATGTTTTTGTCCTCTGTCTTTGGCTTCCTCCCATAGGAGGAACAAGTATTGGATGCAGTCGAGTTTCTCAGTTGGTATGTTGTTGACTCCCTGCCTTTTCCATTGTTCTAATATGTGTAGAAGGTCTATCCCTTCCCTTTCCACCAAGTATTTGAGATCAAGGTATTCTATACCTACTTCACTCGGGGTCATCTCTGCATCCCCCTCTACATCTTGCATAACAGTATTGTCCTCTTTTGTTTCTCCATCCATCGGGGTTGCATAACTCCCCTGAGTTGTTGCAATGTTTGGTTGTTGGGTGGCCTCTTTTGTTGCTTGGTCCTTGACTTCTAGAACTTTTGCTGAGTCCTTTTCTTCTGTTGTCCCTTTGTTTGTTTGGTCCCTTCCTTCCATCGTATTCTAGTTCTCCTGTGTATTTCCTGTTAAGGTTTTATTTTTCTTTTTATTTGCTATGTTCCTGGGGTTCGGGGTTATAAATCCTTCCTCGTCTTACTGTGTTTTGGGATTTATCACTTCATGTATTTTGTTTAGATGGAACTCTCTGATCAAGTTTCCATGCTCATGGAATCACCTGCATCTAAAGGGGATTTCTTCGTAGTGTATGTTTTTGATCCATTCCTCATCCCTGAATTCCATAATCATGGCTTCTATGAGTTCTCCAGAAACGTCCATCTCTATACAGATTTTTGCGTACGATGTGTATCTTATTTTTAGGGTGGATTCTCAGGTCTTCACATATTTACCCAATTTGTTTCCTATTGTTTCAAAGGTAGAGGGAACCCAGTAGTCTAAGGGTAGGGAATAGAGTCTCAGCCATACTAGTACCTTTTTTAACATTTCTTTCTCTGGGGAAATTTTTTCTTTCCATGGCTGCATGTAGAGTCTCACTGAGGTGTGGAAGTATGGACCTCCCTTGAAGACTATGTCCCTGTCGTCCAGGTTAATAAATACTTTTGTGAAGAAACCCTTCAAGTCTTGGTCAAGTTCCACTTCTCCATTTGGCTTCTAGTGGTATTTAATATATTTGCGCAAAGTTCTTTTTGTGGGCCATAACCCCATGAATTTTCATATGAGTCCATGCATCTTCATTTGATTCCTGTAGATTTGTGTTTGTGGGTCTTCCAGTACCACCTTGGGTATCAATGATGTTTTTGGTTTGCAGGGGTTGTGCTCCTTCATCCCATTAACCTTCTTGGTCTTGTGATTTTCATTCTATGTCTCCTTAGCGACTTCCTCCATGGTTTCATTTTTGTCCTGACTTCTTTCTTGATGCTTCCGTGGGTCTGATCCCGAGGTTCTTTTTGCTACTGCCTTGAAAACTCCGCTTCTTGACCCTTTTCCTCTTTCGAGCACTACCTGTTTGTATGAGGGGGTCCCCTTGCTTCCCCCCCTATTTCTCATGCTCCTCTCTATTGTGGATGCAACCTTCAAACCCTAGGTCACCGCGACTGTCAATTCTCCCTTCTATGGTATTGTTTACTTGCTCATGTTAATTTACAATAGTATCAAATTAAATAAAAAATTTAAATTGATATAAAAATATTTTATACTACCAATATAAAAATTACCCAAGCTCTTCAATTTAATAGTCAAGCAAGGATTTCCTAAATACATAAGATATTCAATTTAATAGCCAAGCAAGGATTTCCTAAATACACAAGATCTTCAATTTAATAGTTAAGAAAGGATTTCCTAAATACACAAGCTCTTCAATTTAACACTCAAGGGATTCCCTAAACCTTGGACTCAAAGATTCATTGTACCTATTTTTAAAAGTGGTGATAAAAGAAATCCCTATAATTATAGGACCATTATGATTAGCCCCATTTTATCCAAGATATACGAGAGTATTTTGGAAAATAAGATTAACTTATRKCTAYAAAKSCATRGAAAAAGWGATAAAGGTGATGCTAAATTTAGAGGTTATCATTCAAGTATGAACCATCTTATCACACTTAGGATCATTGCAGAGTGTTGCAACAATAAAAACAATCTCCATTGTTGTTTTGTTGACTTTAGGAAAACTTTTGACACTCTCTTGGAGGAAGTAACTTCGTACAAGTATATCGGAATTCATATTCATCACAAGTTCAATTGGAACTATATCATTGACAAAAGCATAAATGGAGGGTGGAAATCTTATTATGGGCTTGAAAATAATTGTAAATTAGCAGACCTTTGACTATGGGATAAGAAAAAACTTCTCTTTCGGATTCTTGCCACTCGTAATATGTTATATGTATGTGAAGTTTGGGGATGCAATATTTATCAAGAATCCTAGAGAAAGGTACAGTGAATCCAAAATAATTTTATAACTTATAAACTCAAATTAAGGGAAATACACCCTATCCTATCGTCCTCATCGAAGAGATCATTTACCCCATTTAGAACACAACTATGATTAGGTACTTAATGTACAATAACAAGACAAACAACAAAGATAATAAGAGGATCCCAAAATTGCTTCAGACTCTAGTCCAAATCAACAACAACTGAAGCGATTGTGACATAATTATGCCAAGTCTTGGCTAAATAATTAGGTAATAAAATAAGAAGTTATTCTACAGAATATTGATGATATTAAAAATGTTGTACATGTTAAATTTAAGGAGCATCTATGGTGTGATAAAGAATTAGAGGATAAAAAAAAAATTAACATATCATAAGGAGGTGATTAACCCTAACCTTGAAGATCAAAAGTATCTCGTTGTTTTGAAGAGTGTAAAGAAGACAATAAGTATTGCTAAATTAAGAACTAATTATCTTGAGTTGCATAGTGCAATTGGGCGTTTAAAAATTCCCAAAACACCATGGAAATAAATAATCTATCACATTTGTGACACAAAGAGGGTTGAAGATAAAAAAAAAATTCTCCTAGAATGTCTTGTGTATACCCAAATTAGATCCCAATGCAATCTCTACCGGTCCAATCTCCACGAGAAGGTTTCACCAGTGGCCATGGAAAAAATTAGGAGCATCCCAACTCTTGTTCAGATTGTGCTACTTGCACAAAGGTACAAGACAACCTTGAAGTTTTGCAAGGCCTGGTGTTTGAAGGGCATAAAGAAGTGGAGGACATGTGTTTTTGATTAGAAGTCTTGGACGGGAAGGGGACACAAATCCTACAGATGCTCTCATCTTTGCACAGTTTTTGCCACCCATCAAAAGAAACACCCACTGCACCAGGGTACGAACAATCGATATTGGTCCCATCTCTGCACAGGTCTTTCGTGGAGGATGCAACACCAGATTCGGCTCCAACGCTCAAGGAAACCCCCTTGGACACGGCACCACATTACAAGCCCACAACCAGAGCAACACAGGTGTCCATCTACAGGGCTTGTTGGTTGTTTTAATTATAGTTTACCACTTGTCACTTTTAGTTATAATATGTTATGTTTTTCTTATATCAGTTTTAGAGAGTATAGTACTATGTGAAAATCAGTTTCCCCATGGGGATATTCCACTCCAGTTACTTAATGATGTCTTATGGCTGGTTTTTGAAACAATGGTTTTGTGTAATGACCCCAAATCGTTATGACTGCAAGTGAAGCGAAAAGTACTATTTTTTTTGTGTTTTTAGGAAAGAACACAACGACGACAATAGTTGAACCACACAACCTGATGAAGAACACATGAATGTTGATCATGCAATAGAAAACAACGTCTCAATGCCATAGCACAATGAGAAATGGGGCAAAACATGCGTAGATCAAATAGAAATGATTAATCCCCCGACACAAACATGACAATCCCCACAAGCTAACGAAAAATATCCACAATCCCGACACAATGGTCCCAATGCCCAGTCATTAGAACCTCTATGGAATGCAAAACCCAATGCATGAAGGTGTTATAGCCCAAGCTCCAAAAATAACCCACAACAATCAACCACATCCACAACGAGAAGCACAGACTCTGGCTAGGTTATCCTTCGCCTATATCCAATAGGGTGCTCCATGATTCCCTCATCAGGAATCATGTCATCTCAAGGTGATAGACGTGACCATAAACCTGGCGCAACATAACCTATTTGGACCAAGGAATCTAGATGAATCCAATGCTCTAGGAGTCGGGTTACTAACAAGAAGAATACTGATCCAAGCACCCAATCGGCAAGTCAACGAGATGACTATGACAATCATATGAGACAACAAATTCCTAGCATAACTGAAATAATCGGTCCACAATAAAATATTGTCATTGAAAATAAATATTTCATTGAATCTATCCTCCAATCCCAAGATCATACAAGTAACTTCTTAAGGAGGAAATCGCTATCGTTTAAATGGAACAAAAATGGAACATGTCTTCAAGCAATAAGAACATTTATTTTTTTTTAAATATGGAAATGCTATCCTTTAAAGACACCAAATAAGAGGGTTTTATCTTTATTGTCTAAATATCGATAATCTGTATCACATCAGATAGAAAAACATTGCCATTATCTATTAAAATCTGCTAGCTATACAACGCATACCATGCATCGACAATGCTTTGCATACAAAAATATCATTGTTGTCTAACTTTATGCTCTATACTTTTTCTGCCCATTCAACAAGAGCTAATTAATGAAATTAATAGTGATGACATTAACGTCTAAAAGTAATACCAACCCTTAAAGAGGTAAGATAATGATATATATAAATATGATATATTTTAAGGATATAAACTGTCAAGGATAAAATTCTAAGTTAAAATACAATGTTGCACAAAAACATGACAACGTTGGGCGAATTATAATACAACTGTGCCTTTAAATGAATAAATCTCTACCATCTAAATAGGGCACTATCTGTCCAAAAAAAGGTTGTTTCATAATGCAAAAGGTCACTCCCAATCATCAGTCAATAATTATGGGTGGAAACTCAATCAACACCACAGATTCAACGTTGTCTACCCCAACTCCCAAGTGTCATTCACTCCCCCCCCAAAAAAAGTTGATGTTCACCTGCAAAACGCTGCCATTACACCTGTAGAAATGCGACCGCTACCCCAGACAAGAAGCATCCAGTACACCATTGGGAACGCAACTATTACATAGAATTATGTAGTCTGGATTTATATTAAAACCACATTGGAATTTTCACGCACAATAAAGTAACAGGTAATGTGAGTTTGTTGTCATTGGAATAGGTAAAGTCACTGTCACAAATATAGGTTAAACATTAAGCATTCAAATTTTCACTCAAGGTGAATAAGGTTGGGTAAGTTCGCGATCAATGGAACAGGTGAAACCGTTGGCATAATCTCAAGGAGAGCATTGTGTCATAAATCAAGGATAACCAAAACAATGTATATCGTTGGGCATATTTTAAAGAAATTACAATAACTTAATTAATAAATATATCGATGTGCATGTAATTAAAGAATAACGATAATAGTTCATAGTGAAGCAGTGTCAGAAGGTGTATTTGAATTCTCCTCATTTGAGAACAAGAATATAATTACGTCATCTACAGGGGCATATATATATTGTTGTGCAGAATAAAAAGAACCTATATAACTTTGTGTGTACAGTAATAAATTACATTAACTTCATTACATAACATTATCCCTGGACATAGAATAAAGATGTAAAAATAACTATAAAGCATTAGGCATAAAACTATGCTTCTCCTTCGCTAGGACTGTCGTTTAATCAGAGAAAAACATAACACTATTTTAAGGAAATAGTAGTATCAAATCACGGTATCAAATCGACTTCAATGTATCATAAAATGTTGAGTTTTAACTGTAATAATGGCACTGATTTAAGTCACCATCAAGGTATTATATATTGCAGAAAATAAAAATGCATGCCTTTGAAGGTAAATTTTCTATGTACATGAAGATAACGATTGCAGTCTGAAAAGGTGAATATCGCAGAGTAGTTCAAGTAATATCTCTCATCCATTACACCAAGAAAAACACAGTCCAAAATAATTTATAAGCTGTCATTCGAGTGGGTAAATATGCAAGATAAATTCGTCTTCAAATAAATTAAAGTGAATAGGTAAAATCACAGGCCAGAGGTAAAAAAACATAATGCAATTTTGTAGAGTAAATGATAGACTAGATGTATAAAAACCACACAATAAATTTGCCAAGAAAAGCATTAAATCACAGACTTAAATTTTTTCCATGAATGCACTAAAATGTGGGGATCAACGTAGAAGATCATAAGCGATTCTTTGTGGGAAAGGAAAAAAAATCGTAGAGGAAATAAACCACAACAAGGTGCAAGATAATCACTCAACCAGGAACAATCAACAGTGGTAGACAGGTGGTCAACACTATCCTTCACTCATCATCCACGCACAAAAAACCAGGGCATTAGGATCAATAGATCTATTAACACCGAAGTGATGACCATCGATCCGAATCCTAGCCACCTTCTCATGCATGGAATGATGATATAGGGATGAGGTTGAAATATAAAGCACAATGTCTTCATAATAATCATTAAAACAGATAGAACATTGATAACAGTCAGGGATCGATTACCAAGGGAGTAAATTCAAGCAACGAGCTCAACGCTATGGTGAAATTAAGTTCTCGATTAAATGATAAGTAAAACACTTTCTTTACATAATTAAAAGTACAAAAATTAAAATGCAAGATCAATATTATTCTACCATTCAAAATAAAAGCATGTGTACCATAGCCCAAGTCAACTGCTCTGAGTCGTTGTCCCGCATGCTCTATCTCGCTCCCTCTTGTCGACTGTTGTGACTTGACTGATACCTCCCAACCAATGCTAGGGATACTCTTATTCCCCCTTATCCCTCTAATCCGCAAAGGGGCTACACACACTAAATTAAATAACAACTAGTTCCCAGCTCACTTCGCAAGGCCGAGCTACCACTCGCCACCGAGTTGGGTATCCCAACTCCCACAAGATAAGTCAGTCAAGTCAAAAATTCTACAGTGTAACATTATTCATCCAAGAAGATATCCATACTTCTCCTCCTCCCTCCTTTTTTTTTGACAGAAACGGTTATAGTTTATATTAGAGGGGTGGAAAAGCCACAGATTCAGTTACAAAATGCCTACAGATCAAAATACAAATGTTATGCAACACTGTTTCAGCATAAGATCTAGCGTTGTTTCAGCATAATTTCTAGCACTGTGTTCCCCAACGCTGTGTTTCAACATATGTAACAACACTGTGTTTCAGCAACTGTTCCAGCACTATGTTTCAGCATATGTAACAATACTGTGTTTCAACTGTTACAACATTGTGTTTCAGCATAAGATCCAGCTCTGTTTCAGCACTGTGATTCAGCATCTGTGTTCCAGCATCTGAGTTCCAGCATTTGTGTTTCAGCATCTGTGTTCCAGCTCTGTTTCAACACTGTGTTCCATCTATGTTACAACAATGTGTTTCAGCATCTGTTTCTGCTCTGTTTCAGCACTGTGTTTCAGCATCTGTGTTCCAGCATCTGTATTCCAGCATCTGTGTTCAAGCATTTGTGTTCCAGCACCTGTGTTCCAGCATCTGTGTTTCAGCATCTGTGTTCCAGCTCTATTACATCACTATGTTTCAACATCTATTCCACTACTGAGTTTCGACAACTGTTCCAGCGCTGTGTTTCAGCATAATGACTTTTACAACACAAGATTACTTCTTTTCCTCTTGGCTCCAGTTGTTGTTCTGTTGGGCCATCTTAGCCTCCAGCTGTTCCATCCTCTTCATCGAATTCTTGCTGAGGGTTCTTCAGCTCTTTGTGGAGCTTGTCCAGCTCCTCAGCAAAACCAATTTTGGTCATGGTGAAGTCAGATTCTAGCTGTTCTAGTCTGCGTCTAGCGTCCACGTCCAAATTGTCTAGAAAGTCTAACTGGTGTTGTAGTAGCGTCTGCAGGTTGGCTAGAGATTTGTCCATCTTCGGTCCTTTGGAAGAGTGCCCGTGAGCTGCAATGGGTCATGGTATTTCCACATTTTCAATGATGCCATTGACTGACAGCTCTCCAACATCCAATAGAACGCCTTTGCTGGCTTCTTTATCAACATTTCGATTTAATTCCCTTAAAACGTGATAGCAGTGATAGGTGTTCAAGTTCCTTAATAGGAGGTGGATTTTATCAAGGAGGTTGTTGAGTTGGATTCTTTGAGTTGTGGATCGCTTGATAATAGCCTGTATGATTATTCTGGAGTCACCTATTATTGCCAAGTCCTGTATTCTGAGGTTGTTTGCCAATTTCAAACCTTGCCAGAGAGCCAAGGCTTCGGCTCGGTTGTTGGACTCTATGCCGAGTCCAATGGCATAATGCGTTGCTTTGTCTTGTCTGGGATATTCAATTATGCCCCCTCCCCCAGCCTGTCCTAGGTTCCCTTTCGAGGCCCCATCAAAGTAGAGGATGGGAGTTTTAATTTTTCTTTTCCATTTGGCAAATTTTGTTTCATTTTCCCTAATCTCCCAGCTTTCATGCATTGGGTGACTTCCTTGTTGGCTTCCTAACCCTGGGATGTTGAATTGGGCTATCCAACTCTCCTGGTCTTCGTCCAAATTGTGAAGCTTTACTGTGGGGCAGAGGTGAGCAGCAGATTCCCCCAACATTGCTTGAATTTTAATGCCAATTCTGTCTACACTTAGTTGGCAATCTCTGAAAATTCTATGATTTCTCACTAACCAGAGATTCCATAGAACAAACTTTGGAAGTAATCCCCATATCCAACTAGCATTGTTTCTTTTCTTATCGGAAAATGGGAACAGGGACTCCCATTGGAGTAGCAGACTTATTACATCAGGGGGGAGGTTTGTGGCTGATTGGGGGCCTATTACCTTCATCCAGACTTCTTTTGCATAGCTGCAATTTAGGAGGGTGTGGTCAGTTGTTTCTTGTGCTTGGAGGCATAGAGGGCACCGAAAGGGTCCTTCCCAGCCCCTTCTTCGGAGATTCTCCCCCGTTGGGATACTCTTGTGCGCCAAGGTCCATCTGAAATGGTCAATTTTTGGGAGGGATCGATATTTCTAGAGTGCTTTCCATCTTGCTGGATTTGGCATTGCAGTGGGAATTGAGTTGAAGAGTTGGTAACCATATGCTGTGGTATAATCCCTGGCATTCCTGCCCCATCCTCGATCATCCTTACCTGTTTTTTTTTAAGGGGATTTCCCTTGGATACACTTCTTGAGAGAAGCCCATTGATTATCTAGTACAACTGGTCTATTTGGGACTGCCCACCCTTGCCATGGGTGAGGTATTTCATCTCCCCAAACTGATATGTCTGAGAGTGTTAAGATGTTTTGGCTGTCCATCCATCTTTTCAGTCCTTATAGGTCCTGGTGCTGATCTAACAGAGGATCACCCATTATTGAGTCTGTCCAAATTTTTATTTTCCTTCCATTTCTCGGCACCCAAGTTAGATGGGGGGTGAAGAGAGGGAGCACTTTTTTGCATAGCGCGAAGATGGGAGAGCTTTTCACCTCCTTACCCGGGAGTTCTAAACTTCTGTCCCAAGCCCCTCGAAATTATTTCCTCCAAAGAGCTCGCTTACTCCAAGTGGCTTTGCCGGTGATCATTTTCCAGAGAAGCTTTGCCCCTAACGCCAGATTTTGAGTCCTTGTATTTTTAAAATTAAGACCTCCTTCCATGAAGGATTTGGTGTTTTTTTCCCAACTAACCAAGTGCATCTTCTTCTTTTCTTGCCTGCCTCCTTCCCACAAGAAACGCCTCTGAAATGCCTCAAGATTTTGGATAACTGTGGCTGGAGCTAGCAAGAGCGAGCATTGAAAGATGGGGAGGCTAGCCACTACAACCTTTATCAGGACTGTCTTTCCTGCTAAATTCAGCCAGCTGGCCCCCCAAGAGGTGAATTTATTCTTGAGTTTTTCTGCGATATGGCTCTAGTGGGAAACTCTTGGGGAAGATTTAAAGATTGGGACTCCCAATTACTTGAAGGCCTCCCAGTTTGTGTGCCCCTCCATCCCTAGAACTCTTGTAAGTATCAGCATTTCACTTGGGGTGATGTTCCAGCCGTAAATGCTACTTTTGGACTGATTTATCTCACTGCCAGAGACTGTTGCATAGGCGTCCAACTCTTCCTTGAACTTTTTTGCTATGATTGGGCTTTCTCCCCCGAGCAGAAGTGTATCATCCGCAAATTGTGCGTGGTTGATATCTTTCACCCCACGTGCTATTCTTAGACCATGAAGATCTTTGTTAATTTGGGAGTGTTCCAGTTGGTAGCTTAGAACTGAAGCTTGGAGGGCATAGAGCAAAGGCGACAGTGGACAACCTTGCCTTAGTCCCCTGGAGGCTTTGAAGAAGGCAGTTACCTTCCCATTCACCAGGGGGGCTATCCAAGGGGATCCTATGCAGGCTTTTATCCAATTTATAAAATGTAAATTGAACCCAAACTTCCTCATAGCTTCAAATAGAAAAGTGTGTTTGACTCTATCAAAAGCATTTGCGAGATCTAGTTTAATGACCATACCTTTTTCTTTCCTTAGAACGCTGGAGTGGATCGCTTCTTGAACCAGGATGATGTTATCGATGATATGCCTCCCTTGGACAAAGCCTCCTTGATTTTCAGGAATGATGAGAGGGAGAGCTTCCTTGAGGCGGTTGGCTATTACTTTGGTAAGGATTTTGTAGCTTGTATTACATAAAGAGATTGGTCTGAACCTGTTGAAAGATATCGCTCCTTTTTCTTTCGGGATGAGTGCCAGAAAGGAAGAGTTAGTGCTTCCTCCCAGCTTGCTGGCCTGCTGTGACTTCTGGATCATTTTGGTTAGGTCCTTTTTGATGATTTCCCAACACTTTTGATAGAATCTGGCAGTGAACCCATCCGGTCCCGGAGCTTTGTCTAGGTTCATCTGGTCAAGGGCCTCCTTTATTTATTGCTGCGATACCTCTCTAATCAACTTGTTGTTAATGTCTTCATTTATTAGCTTTGGAATGAGTGTCAGTGGGTAGCCTTGCTGGTCCAAATCCATGTCCTTTGGGTCTGTGTATAGCTTCTCAAAAGTTTCATAAGTTGCTTGTTCAATGCCTTCTGGATCTGCAATTGTTTTCCCCTGAACCTGAACTTCTGTCATTGCCTTGTATTGTTTCCTTGCTTCTGCTTGTTTGTGAAAGTAGGCTGTGTCACGGTCTCCGTATTTTAGCCATAAGCTTCTCGACTTCTGCCGCCAATAGTTTTCCTCCATTCTGCAGGCTTGATGCCATTGCCTTTGAAGGCTGTCCTCCTTTTGCAAGACTTCCGGGGTGATCTCTTGTTGTTCCATTGTTAGATGATGGGCTTCAAGTTGGCTTTGGGCTGCTAGGCACATTGCTATTGGGCTCGTTTGGCTCTTGGCCCATGACTTCAGATCATATTTCAGCCTTTTAATTTTTTCCTCCCACACGTAGGAAGCTGAACCTTGGACTGTGGTGGCCCATACTTTTGCTACTAGCGTTGTGAATCCTTGATCATTTATCCAGTTTGGGATGAATCGGAAGGGCATGGGCCCCTTGAATTGATCTTTTTTTATTTCTAACCGAATCGGTTTGTGGTTAGATACACTATGGGCCAAAATTTCAGCCTTTGCTTCAAGTCCTAGCAACAGAAGGGAGCTTTGAACAAGGAATCTGTCGAATCTGGCAGTGATGTGCCCAGGACCAATTCTCTTATTGGTCCACGTGTAACGACCTTTTACTGGTTTGATATCAAGAAGGTCCCATGCGGAGGCTAAGTCCTCTACCCATTCTCTAGTGGAATCTCTCACTATTGAGTCGCCCCTCTTCTCGTCCTGGGCTAGAGTAACATTTAGATCTCCACCCAAGATGATATTGGTGAGATTGTTTTGCTGGAGGTATGCCTGCAGGGATTCCCAACAATGTTTTTTTTCCCCCCAATAATTGTGGTGCATAAATATTGAAGATGATTACCTGACAGCCCGTGTCTTTGTGGAGGAATCTGGCGTGAATCCAATGCATGCAGATGTCAGAGATGAGCAGGTCTATTTTGGAGGCGTCCCACATTGTACATAGCCCTCCCGAGGCACCCCTTTCATTTCCGGCAACTCCGAGACTTCCTTTACAAACTTTCATCAGGGTTTTGAGCGCATATTGATGGCTCATTTTAGTCTCCTGGAGCAGTAGGATTCTTGCTTTCGAGGCTTTGAGAATATCTTTTAATGCTTATTCCTTCTTTTTGCTTCCCATTCCCCTATAGTTCCAGGAGGTTATTATCATTTTAAACCTTGGGGGGGGGGGATGGCCTCCTTGGGAGGCTTTGGCCTGCTTCCGCGTGTTATGAAACACATTTTTGATAATGGGCTGTGACCCGTTGAGGACGTATTTATGGGATTCCTGGTTCCTTTCTGCATTTTTTGACTTCCGGCCTCTTCCCTTTTTCCTTGGGGTGGCCCAAACCTCACTTGCTTCTTGTAAGTCACTATTTAACGAGATCTCCCCCTCCTCTATATTCTGACTGCCGACCTACTTCTGGGGGGAGTTATTTTGCGTCCCTGCTTCTTCTGTTGGTGTGTTCCCTTTGTTTACCGGATTCTGATCTTTCCGTTCTCCCTCTTGAACTTGTTTTGTTGGATCTTTCTCTCTGTCCTCCATTCCTTTGGCTAAGATTCTGAAGCTGTTCTCCTTTTCTGTAGTTTCAGTGGATTTGGTTTTCTGTGGTTCTGGCTGGTCATTCCTTTGGCCTCTTTCTCTTGATATCCCTTTATGGTCTTGCTTCCATCCTTAATCCCCTTCTTTTTCAGTGGAGGGGGGGTTTTTTGGACAATTTATTTGGAAATGGCCATATTCGTGGCAACCTCTGCACTTGAACGGGAGTTGTTCGTAGTCCATCTTTTGGAATTGCTGCCAGTTGCCGACCTTCAGCTTTATGGCCTCTGGTAGGCCTACCTCCAGATCAACATCTATACATATCCTTGCACACGAATACTAGTCTCTAGGTTCTGCTCGGTCTATGTAGTGGCCAAGGCCATTGCCTATTGTCTGAAGCGAAGAGGGGTTCCAGCAGTGGATTGGCAGGTTGGGAAGCCTTACCCAGACCGGGACATCCTTGGGGACTTCTGAGGCAGGGTCAAAGTTCAGGGTCCATCTGTTTAGGTAAATTCCTTGAGTGCCCATGAAGTATGGGCCGTTTCTGAAAATCAGATCTCTATCATCCTGGGAGATAAATTCGAATATAAAGTATCCTCTCCCGACCGCGTAGCATGTCACACTGTTTTCTATCAGAGGTCTCCAGTTTCGCTGAATCCAATTGTCGGTGGATCTGGTTGAGGGCCAGAGTCCCATAAATTGACCAATGAGTCCTTGTTCAGAGAGAGACAAGGCTATTTTGATAGGGAGATCCGAAGGGAGGTCGATCTCTAGAATATTGTTCAGCTTCTTGACAAATCTTGGGGCTTCTACGACGGTCAATTTTTTGCTGCATGCTTCTACCAGGCATTTGAAGGAGGAGGCGGGGAAAGGAGGGGGCGGCGGCTCCCCTCCCCGGGCTGCCATGGCGACACTCTCAAACCCTTAATGTTACAGATAGGTCAGGGCATGCGCGCAGTTCCCAAAGAATTTTTCCTCCTCCCTCCTTTATATAGAGTTTCTAAGTAATTTATTTCCCAAATTCCCATTTAATTTAATTTTCAATATAATCTATTTCAAAAAAATCCTCCCCGTACACGTGTCACCCATCCCCTTCGTTGCACTAGAAATTAATTTCACTAATTATTTAATTACTCCTATTTCCCTCACCCACCTAAAATCATTCCTAGAATCGCTCCTAGGTGTCCCCATATTCCCTTACACATTTTAATAACTTACACCCTTACTAAATTCCTAGTTGAGTTCAATTTAGAAAGTTCTTAAAGGAAATATTCCTTACTAAGTTAGTCATTCTACTTTTTCCTTGTGTTTCTCTTTTTCTTTATATTTTCCCCTTTTCCCTTTTCATCTAAACTCAAATTAGCAAGTGTAGAAAATTACCTTTTTCCTCTTTTTCTTTTTAATTAATAAATTTTACTTAGCATAAGTAACAAACAATCAATTCCCTTTTAAAATTTTAATCCCTCCATATAATTTGATTTAAATAAATTAATCGAATTTCATACCCCCTTTTTGTCACATGTTTAATGATGATGATGATGATGATTATTATTTTAACCACAAGTATCACTTAGACCTAGATTTTAATTTCCGAGGTTGGGCAACATTTTTATTAGGGAATTTGTTTTTAAATCTTTCTTATCACATCATTCATTCTAAGGCCATCTAGGTTTATTCATTTATTATTTAACAACATGACGTGCCCTTCAGGATGCACTAGGTTCTCCAAGGGTGCCACTCGCCTCATTTTGTTTTCCTTGCATGACATGCCCTTCAGGATGCACTATGTTCTCCATGAGTGCCACTCAACTCTTGACTAACTTGGTAGACATAAAAAACCCCTGGAGTCAAAAATCCACCAGGTGATCTTGTGGGATACTAAGGGACTCTAAGGAATAAGGCCCCTTCCTTATTGCACACCCCTTAGAATCATCGTGAGTGACTGTCATAGTCTTCCCTCATGACATCCTGGGTCTTCTTGAACTAGCTAGTCGTTAACCTACAGTTTGAACCGCGATGAGAGTGCTAGTAGGTTGTGGCATGGTTGTTGTCCACACCTCTCTCTCAACATCTTTGGTAGTCATGCATCACCAATCTACTCCACATATGATTCTGGTTGGTAAGTTATTGTCAGCCTGCATCATCAATGAATAATGTCAAAAATAAAATACATAATCATAACATATGATCAGATGCACATATGTCATGTATACAACAATCAAACCCCAATAGTCAACTCCCTGACTATATCCAGAGTCCAAGGGTTTCATTGATGCCTCTCTATCCTCAAGGTCCAAAATTCTGTACACTTAGGATAACCGAGTCAATAACACTTGTCTATATCAATACAACAAAATCACATATCATCATATACATAATGCCTCATAATCATACTCAAACACCCAATAGTATAATAATTCAGATCACTTGCAAGAAAGTTTCCTCAAAGAATAAGTTCGCTTAGTGCGTGAAAGAGCGGGATGTTACATACACCCCCTATTGGTCTAAACTTTGTCCTAAAGTTTCACAGTATACAAGTGTAGAAATAATGTGTATCACAGTATCATAATTCTAGCTATCAAACAAAAATGGAAACTGTTGGTGCATATCATATGTGTCCTCCTAGGTCGTCGAGTGCAGACTATAGTTGTCCCACTATACCTAGACCTAATCTATTGCTCGACACCGTAGTTTTCAAATGTGATGATCTAGGATGCCTATTGGCTCATCCGTGAGTGCCCCCTTGTCTGATATATGCAAGGAACTCATGTCAATAACATGTGTAGGATCACTAATATAATGTCTCAAAACAGATATGTGAAAAACATCGTGCATATGCCTCAAATAATTAGGCAAGTCTAGTCGATAGGCCATAGGCCCCTTCCTCTCCATAATCTCGAAAGGTCCCATGAACCTAGGAGAGATTTTATCTCCCTTTACAAACTTGATCGAACTCTTATGTAGTTTTACCTGCAAGAAGACTCAATCACCAACTTCATAACTACAGTCGACATGGCGCGCATCGACATAACTCTTCTGCCAATCCTACGCTTCTTTAATCATTTGTCTTATTTTTTTCATTTGATCTTCCATTTCTTAGATCCCTTATGGTCCCACTAGGACCCTATCCTCTAGCCGATCCCAACTAAAAGGTGTCTGACACGGTCTCCCATAAAGAAACTCAAAAGGCGCCATCTTAATGGTACCTTAGTCAGTCTCCGAGTGATACATATTACTAAAGTTAAATTGATTTCCCAAGGCCTCTTGAAAACTAGTCCAAAATTGCCTGGTAAACATCAATCCTCGATCGGATATAATTCTTGTAGGCATTCCATGCAGCCTCACAATATTACTTATGAAAAATCTAGCTATGTTAGGTGGTTGATTCATCGTCCACACAAGAATAAAATGAGCACTCTTCGTCAGAGTGCCAACTATCACAAAAATCGATTCGTGTCTCCTTCCTGTCAGTGGCAATACAAAAATGAAATCCATCGAAATGACCTCCCATTTCAGTTCCAGAATAGCATGTGGTTGTAGTAATCCTGTTGGATGTCTATGTTCAGCCTTTACCTACTGACATTCTAGACATCTAGCCACATAGTTGACAATGTATGCCTTCATTCCCTTCCATAATAATAAGGGTTTAATGTTTTCCCTCATCTTTGTGACCTCTAGGTGATACATGTACACTACTCTGTGAGATTTTTTTAGGATCAAACTCCTCAACTCATCATTCAGTGGCACGTAAATTATATTTTTAAATATCAGTAGTCCATCATCGTCCAACGTAAATCCTTCAAATCTTGGTACCATCATTGTGTTTTGTCCGATAAAATCCTTGACCTCTTTCTACTAGTCATCGTCGCACTGTAAAGTTAGAACCTTTTCACATAGATTCATCTGAAGTGGCAACAATGAAAAGATGTGTGGTCTTTGAATCAATGCATCTACGACTCATTTCACTGTTCCTTTTATGTAAGTAATCTCTAAATCGTACTCGCTAAGTAGTTTCAACCAACGTCATTGTCACACGTTCAGGTCACTTTGCATAAAGATGTGTTGTAGTCCATAGTGGTCCATTTTTAGTTCAAATTTCATTCAAAAGGTAGTGTCTTCAAACTCTCGAGGAATACACAAAGGCTAACCACTCAAATCATGTGTTGCATAGTTCTCCTCATGCCTTCTTAACTTTCTTGAGATGTAATCGATCACTCGACCATCTTTCATCAAGACTCTTCCTAAGTCTTCCTTGGATGAGTCAGTGCATACCAAGAATTTCGCGTCCACATCAGGGACCTAGTAATGGTGTTGTTGTCAATATCTCCTTCAGCCTCCAAAATTCTTCGGTGCATTTCTCGGTCCAAACAAACTTCTTGTTCTTCTTCTACAATTTCACAATCGGATTTTCTATCTTTGAAAAACTCTCAACCAATCGTCAATAGTATCCCGCTAAACCCATGAAGCTACACACTTCCGGAAAATTCATCGGCACAAACCATTCCATAATATCCTTGAACTTTGTAGGATGCACAACAATATCTTCATCAGAGCTGACATGCCCTAAGTAGTGAATATTCGATTGATAAAACAAACATTTAGACAATTTCCCATACAATTTGTTTTCTCGTAGACACTATAGTACCAAGCACAATTGCTTGTCATGCTCCTCCATTGTCCGAGAGTAAATCAAAATATCATCAATGAATACTTGGACGAACTTGTTCAAGTACTCGTGGAACACCCAATTCATCAAACTTGTAAATACACCTGGGGTGATTTTCAGTCCAAATGGTAAAACAATAAACTCGTAATGTCCAAACCTTGTCTTAAAGGAATTCTTAGGGACGTCATCCTCTTGATCTGTAACTAGTGATACCCTGATCTCGAGTCGATGCTTGGAAACACCGTCGCACCCTTCATCTGATCAATAGATCATCGATCCTTGGCAAAGGATATTGATTCTTCTTCGTTACCTTGTTCAATTGATGGTAGTCAATGCAAAGTCTCCACAACCCATCCTTATTTCGTATGAAAATAATAGGCATGCCCCACGGTGACACACTTGGGCGTATAAGTCCCAGGTCTAGAAACTCCTTTTTCCACATTCTCAACTCCTGTAACTCCGAGGTTGACATTCGATAAGGTGTTCTTGCTATCGATTCATTCCCCGATTTTAGGTCTATGGTAAAATCCAATTCCCTCTCTAGTGGCATCCCAAGTAACTCCTTCGGGAAGATGTCCACAAACTCTCTCACCACCAGAAGGTGTTATAGACCTTCTGCTACTTTCTTTTCATGTAATGCAAGGATCGCATAAATCTTACACCCCTTGCGCATGCTCTTTCGTAGATACAAGGAAGAGATGAACCTCAGGGAAACTCCCTGGTTCTGACCTACAATCACGCGTCTCAATCCCTCATCATAGACCAAGCTCAACCATTTCATATTACAGTTGAGTATCCCCTCATGTGATTCAACCCAGTCCATACTGATAATGATGTCATAAGATCCTAGGATTGTGATGTATAGGATGGTCCTGGTGAAAAACTCTCTCAGGTCAAGGCTAGATCCTGTAATCTTTAGTATCACCTAGAATTATCAAATTCTAAGGGTTTGGTCAGCGACAGTACCTGATGTCTTGAGAATAGTTGACTAGTGCTCTACCTAACATTTAGTCACCGCTGCATGAATCCGATGGGCCTTGCCCAAATATCCCATGGTAGTGGGTCCGACTGATCTAGATGCTCTAGTCCTCTTCACTAGGTAGTCGCACTGGAAATGTGGCTCCCCACATTCCAGCACACTTTCTTCATTCCATAATTCCTGGTACCCAAAGTAGAAGTTGAATCCTAACACTATGTCCAACATGAACTTGTTGACCTTAAGTTCTCTATAATTTGGAGCGAATCATATCAAGACAAATCCAAAATGGGCCTCATACTGAGGCATCGTATGACCACCCTGTCTGAAGGCATTGAAATCATTGAGTTGACACTCAACGAATTCCTCAGAAAGATATCTGTCCTGAAACCACTCCTCGAACAGTTCCCATGACGTGTCTTCTTTGACCATGTTCAAAGTTGTAGGACTATCTTCCACCATAGAAGAGTGCTCCCCTTCATTTTAAAGACCTCCATGTAGACCTTCATGTTGGGGGTATATTCGCGAAGTGAGAAGCATGTTTCCATAATCTCCCACCATGCCTCAGCGACAGCGCCATCCGGGGCATGCAAGAACTCGAAAATTTTACCTTCTCGAGTTCACAGTGAAAACTAATGGTACTTGTTGGGTGTGCTATGGACCCTCAGGGATATAGGTGCCTTAGCCTCATCTCAGTATATATGGTGAATCAAGCCCTATGACAATCTTTGGAAGGACCTTGTCAGACCATCATCATCCCTTATAACAATCAGATCCATCCCAAGGACTTGCTCCTCCCCTTTGGGGTTAGACTCTGAGAGCACGGGCACTTCTGGATGCAACCCACCTCCTTCCACCACACCATGATGCAAACCTCGGTGGCGTCCTCTAATAGATATCACCACATGGACACGTTAAAGTTTTTAGTTAGCACTAGGTTAATAATCAAGGGTTTATGAAAATGGAAATCTCGGTGATCCACAGTTGTAGGGTTGAACCCTCTCTGATACCATATGTAATGACCCCAAATCATTACTATTGCAAGCGAAGTGAAAAGTGCAATTTTTGTTTTTGTTTTTAGGAAATAAGGCAACGACAACAACAATTGAACCACATAACCTGACGATGAACACACGCACGCCAATCAGGAAACAAACAACATTGTCTAAACACACTAGCATAATGAGAAATAGGGAGAAACATGTGTAGAGAAAATAGAAATGACTAACCACCTGACACAAACATGACAATGCCCACAACCTAAAGGACAACATCCACAATACCGACACAATGGTATCGACGCCCAGTTCCTAGAACCTCTATGGAATGCAAAACCCAATGCATGAATGCATTACAATCCAAGAGCCAACACAAACTCACAATGATCAACCACATCCACAATGGTAAGCACAAACTCCAACCAAGTTATCCTTTGCCTCTATCCAATAGGGTGTGCCATGATCCCCTCATCAAGAATCATGTCATCCCTAGGTGATAGGCATGACCATAACCCTGGTGCAACATAAACTATCTGGACCAAGGGCTCTAGATGAATCCAACGCTCTAGGTTTCCGGTTACTCATAAGAAGACTACTGATCCAAGCACCCAATCGACAGGTCAACGAGATGACTATGACAATGATATGACACAATAAATTCCTAGCTTAACTGGAATAATAGGTACACAATAAAAGATTGTCATTGAAAACAAATATTTCATTGCAACTATCCTCCAATCCCAAGATCATACAAGTAACTTCCTAAGGAGGAAATCACTGTCGTTTAAATGGAACAAAAATGGAACATTTCTTCAAGCAATAAGAACATTTATTTTTTTAGAACCAGGAAACACTATTTTTTTAGAATCTGGAAACACTATTTTTTTAGAATCTCGAAACACTATCTTTTTAGAATCTGGAAACATCAATGGGAACACAACTATTACATAGAATTACGCAATATTGATTTATATTAAAACCACATTGGAATTTTCACACACAATAAAGTAAGGTAATGTGAGTTCGCTATCATTGGAACAAGTAAAGTCGCAGTCATGAATATAGGTTAAAAATTAAGCATTGAAATTTGCAGTCAAGGCAAATAATGTCGGGTAAGTTCGCAGTCAATGGAACAGGTGAAACCACTGGGATAACCTCAAGGAGAGCGTTGTGTCATAAATTAAGGATAACCAAAACAATGTATATCTCTCGACGTATTTTAAATAAATTACAATAAATAAATTAAGGAATATATCGTTGTGCACGTAATTAAATAATAATGATAACAGTTCATAGAGAAGCAGTGTCAGAAGGTGGATTTGAATTCTCCTCATTTGAGAACAAGAATCTAATTACATCATCTACAGGGGCATATATATATATCATTGTGCAGAATAACAAGAACCTGAATAACTCTATGCGTACATTAAGAAACAATATTAAGTTCATTACAAAACTTTATCCCTACTCATAGAATAAAGGAGTAACAATAACTATAAATCGTTGGGCATAAAACTATGCCTCTCCTTCACTAGGACTGTCCTTTAATCACAGATAACCATAACACTATTTTAAAGAAATAGCAGTATCAAATCACGGTATCAAATCGCCTTCAGTGTATCATAAAATGTTGAGTTTTAATCATAAGAATGGCGTTGAGTTAAGTCGCCATCAAGATACTATATATTGTAGGAAAAAAAATGCATTCCAGAAGATTCAATTCAGTCAAGAGATATAAAAAAAATTGCTATGTATGAAAAGTAACAGTTGCAGCCTTTGAAGGTAAATTTGCCATGTAAATGAAGGTAGTGATTGCAGTCTGAAAGGGTGAAGATTGCAGAGTAGTCCAAGTAATATATCCTATCCATTACACCAAAAAACACACAGTCCAAAATAATTTATAAACTATCATTCGTGTGGGTAAATATGCAAGATAAATTTGTCTTCAAATAAATTAAAGTGCAGAGGTAAAATCTCAGGCCAGAGGTGTAAAAAAATAAGGTAATTTTGTAGAGTAAATGGTAGAACATATGTATAAAAACCGCACAGTAAAATCGCCAGGAAAATCATTAAAGCGTAGACTTAAATTATTGCGAGGAATGCACCAAAATGTAGGGATCAACGTAGAGGATCATAAGTGGTTCTCCGCAGGAAAGGAAAAACAATCGCAGATAAAATCAGTCGCAACAAGGCACAAGGCAATCACTCAACAAGGAACAATCAACAAGGGTAGACAGCTGGGCAACACAATCCTTCGCTCATCATCCACACACAGAAAAGAAGCATTGGGATCTATAGGTCTATTAACACCGAAGTAATGACCGTTGATCCGGCTCCTCGCTGACTACTTAGGTGTGGAATGATGATCTAGGGACGAGGTCAAAAGATAAATCATAATCTCTTCATAATAATCCTTAAAACAGACATACCTATCATAACAGTCAGGGATCGATTGCTAAGGGAGTCAATTCAAGAAGCGAGCTTAAGGCTATGGTGAAATTAAGTTCTCCATTAAATGCTAATTAACACACTTTATTCAAATAATTAAAAGTACAGAAAATGAAATCACAAGATCAATATTAATCTACCATTTAAAATAAAAGCATGTGTACTATATCCTGATTTGACCGCTTTGAGTTTTTGTCCCGTGTGCTCCATCCCACTCCCTCTTGCTGACCACGGTGACTTCACCGGTACCTCCCAATCAACGCTAGGGGTAACTTCTTTCCCCTTAGCCCCCTGAGCTGCAAAAGGGGACACACACACTAAATCAATGAACAACTAGCTCCCAGATCACCTCGCAAGACTGAGCTGCCACTCAACACCGAGCTGGGTATCCAAACTCCCATAAGATAAGTCAGTCAAGTAAAAAATTCTACAGTGTAACATTACACATCTAAGAAGATATCCACACTTCTCCTCCTCCCTCCTTTATATAGAGTTTCTAAGTGATTTATTTCTCAAATTCCCATTTAATTTAATTTTCGATATAATTTAATTCAGAAAAATCCTCCCCGTACACGTGTCACCCATCCCCTTCGTTGCACTAGAAATTAATTTCATTAATTATTTAATTATTCCTATTTCCCTCACCCACCTAAAAGAATTCCTAGAATCACTCCTAGGTGTCCCCATATTCCCTTACACATTTTAATGACTTACGCCCTTGCTAAATTCCTAGTTGAGTTCAATTTAGAAAGTTCTTAAAGGCAAGATTCCTTACTAAGTTAGTCATTCTTCTTTTTCCTTATGTTTCTCTTTTTCTTTATGTTTCCCCCTTTTCCATTTTCATCTAAACTCAAATTAGCAAGTGTATTAAATCACCTTTTCCCCCCTTTTCTTTTTAATTAATAAATTTTAATTAGCATAAGTAGCAAACAATCAATTCCCTTTTAAAATTTTAATCCCTCCATATAATTTGATTTAAATAAATTAATCGAATTTCTTACCCCATTTTTGTCACATGTTTAATGATTATTATTATTATTATTATTATTTTAACCACATGTATCACTTAGACCTAGATTTTAATTTATGAGGCTGGGCGACATTTTTATTACAGAATTTGTTTTTAAATCTTTCTTATAACATCATTCATTCTAAGGCCATCTAGGTTTATTCATTTATTACTTAACAATGCAATGTTCCCTTTAGGACGCACTAGGTGCTCCAAGGGTTCCACTCACCTCAGTCTATTTCTCTTGTGTGACATTCCCTTCAGGACGCACTACGTGCTCCAAGGGTTCCACTTGCCTCTTTCCATTTCTTGTGCAACGTGCCCTTCACAATGGACTACATGCTCCAAGGGTGTCACTTGCCTCTTGAATGACTTGGTAGACATCAAAAACCCCTGGAATCAATACTCCACCAGGTGATCTTGTTGGAGACTAAGGGTTTCTCAGGAATAAGGCCCCGGCCTTCTTGTGCACTGCTTATAATCATCGTGAGCAATTGTCACAATCTTCCCTCACGACGTCGTGGATCTTCACGAACTAGGTAGTCGTTAACCTACAGTTCGAGCCACAACGAGAGTGCTAGTAGGTTGTGGTAGGGATGCTATCCACACCTCTCCCTCAACATCTCTGGTAGTCATGCATGACCCCTCTACTCCACATGTGAGTCTGGTCGACAAGTTATCGTCAGCCTAGATCAACAACGAAGCATGTCATAAATAAAATCCATAATCATAACATTTAATCAGATGCACATATGTCAAATATACAACAACCAAACCCCAATTGTCCACTCCCTCACTTGATCCAGAGTCCAAGGGTTCCTCTTAGTGTCAAAAAGGTGACACACTCTTTCATCCCATGGTGTTTTAGGAATTGACCAATGCCCAATTTCACTATGGAGCTCGTGATAATTTGTTCTTATCTTAGCAATGCTTACTTTTTTCTTTACACTTGGCAAAACAGATAGATAATTTTGATCTTCTAGATTAGGGTTGACTACATCTTTATAATACCTTAATTTTCTTTTTTCCTCTAGCTCTTTATCACACCACATTTTTTCCTTAAATTTTGACTTGACATTTTTTTTAATAGTATCTTTATTCTGCAAAATGGTTTCTTCCATTATTCCCCAATAGTTTACCCAAGATTGGGCATTTTTATGCCATCCTCGCTTGAGTCAATGGTGGTTATGACATGATTTGGAAGCAATTTTAGGTAGCCTCTTGCCTTCCATGTTGTTTAACTTGTTCTTATACATTAGGTATCTAGTCATAGCCATGCTCTCAATAGGGGAGAGGCTAGTTTCTATG
>JZKD02S1769393.1:51754-81446 GCA_000966675.3 Picea glauca | reverse complement strand
AATTGTGAGATAAGAGTAAATGCATATTGTTAACATATTTATTGTTTTTTTTTAAGTAAAAAATATAGTACCTGCTATATTAAGTTATCAGAGAAACATTGGCAAAATACACAGAGATATAGTCGTCCTGAGCCACCAAAAATGTTGACGTTTTACCGGAAACCAGCATAGTTTGGAGTGAGATGAGTCTAGTAGGGTAAGCTAAAAACTATTTTGCCCTCTGTCCTACTCGAAGGAAACCAAGACAGCTGGCCATAGTTCAAGTTTACATGTAACAACAACATGATTAAACATAAAACAAACTAGCATAGGAGAACTTAGATACCCAGTGACATGTCGCCCTTGTCTGTCTGCCACGTGGATCTGGCTGGGATGGCGAACGAATGTGCACACAATGGGCATTTCCTCTTTGTTGGAGCGTTGGAGTATGCATCAAGGAGCAAGTCCAAACACTGTCCCATGAGAAGGGCTTTGTGCTCCTGGTCTGCCATGTGGCCTCGGAGTTCGAACACCAGAGCCAGATGCTCTACATGGAGGAGTGGACCATGGAAGTCATGATTACCTGCTTCATTGAAGGTTTCGTTCCCCACTTCCACATTCATCCTTGCTCTGGCCTCGATCACATTCAGTTGTACTCTGGCCGCATCCACCTTCATCCCTGCTCTGGTCTCGTCCACCTTCCTTTCTGCGCATGCAATTTCCCAAGCCTCATCCTCGTTCATTGCCTTCTCAGCATGGATGGTGGGGATGTAGTCACCCGTCCATGGTATCTCTTCAATAATACAAACAGGGAATTCGTCTGCTGGCTCATGTTAAGGACCGCTACCAGCCTATATATCCGGCCCCAGGGCTTGGGGTTCTAAGGTGGTCGCTAAGTCTTCTAGGTATGGCATTTCGTCAACATAGCAGGTTGGAAACTCATCCGCGATGCCTCCCTCCAGATTGATTCCAGGATCAATTGCCATGGTATGAATGCTACGTTCTATCCTAGGGTGAGCGATAATGGCGTGTAGTGCCAATTGGTTAGCACGTGCCCTCTACCGAAGAATGGAAGTCGCCATCGACAGAGGGCATTCTAGATTCTTCCTCCTTTGACTTTTCTCTTTGTGGGTGTACCAGGTCAAGCCTCAGCGAGACATGCCTCACTTCCTTGTCATTGTTGATGAGGGGTGGATAAAAATATAAAGAGAATGCACCAAAATGAAAGTGAGCCAAGACGAGAGGGAACCAAAGCTGCACCAGAGCTCCTAACCAGTGGGGAGGTCCAAAACAGAGCGAACCAGCTTTGTCCAGGCTCTCAAATTTTCGAATTACCAAATGACGGATTCACCTGGCTTCCCATTAACCCTGTCATATTGAGTGCAATCTAAGTAAGAGATTTTGTGAGAGGGAGGAGTCCCTCCTCCGTATAACAGCTGTAATGGCCGACTACCATCGTAAATGCGGAGAGGATGGGTGGAATCCATCAACATTTAAGTTGTGGCCTGATGCCGAGCCATGTGGCGAGGCGACGCCGTGTGTCACCCCGTTCGAGGGTTAACTTATTTATTGTTAATTTACAATAGTGTCTTTTTTTTTGTTTGTAAATGAGTGTGTGAATATATATCACTTTATACGGTTATAGTACAAAACTGATGCAAGGTTTCTTAATATCTGCCTTAACGGAAACTAGATCTGGGGTCCTTGGAGTGCATTATCTGAAAATAAACAAAAAGTGCCTGGGTCGCTACAATGGGAAACCAAACGAGGCTACCATAATCCAGTCTAAAAACTTCATCAAAAGAAATAAAAAAATTCTAAACATAGTGGGGTGAGCTCATATCCTCAGAGACGAGGTCTGGGCAGGTCTTGCGCTAGTCTAGTTTGATGGGGTGCTCTGTGTCCCCTTTCTATTGTGCCATGTCCTCCTCCCTCTATTCTACCAAATGAGGCTTTTTGATGCAAGCTGGGGTTCCATTACTATCGGCTGGAGTGATATCTATATGGTGGACGTAGCGTAGATAGAGATGAAAATGTCCTACCATTCGCTCCAGTTTCTCCTGTTGTCTTTTCTCGTCCTCCACCAACCTTTTTACCCGCATCTCCAGGTTGTTGAGGCGGTTGATGATTTCTATGCGCTCTTTCTTCTTCTCTTTGGTTTCCATCCTGTTGGTCTCCCCCGAGTTTGCACACACCTTACCTATCAACATTTTGGTTCTCCAAGATTCCTCCACCGTCCTGTGGTAGAGGGTTATCCTCAATTGTGTGGTTTGGGGGTCCCATATCCTCCCTGCTTCCTGTGTTAGTATTGACCAGGCTTTTCCCCCGTGGGTGTTGTTAATTTCTCCCTCTCATCTTTTAATGATCATCTTTCTCTTGGTGTCTACCTTCATAAGGAAGGTTCTCCTTGTGTCCCTAGCCGCCTATTAAATTCTTGTCATCTGGTGGGCGCTTTGTGGAGGTTCCTTTCCCTAGGGGCCTCTCCTGCTACTAGTTTTCTTCATGCACACCATCTTAACTTGCAGGTGGTGGTTCTTACGTTGGGTTCTTTCCCTGTTCTAGTGCACCTCCTTCTAATAAGTAAGGTGGCCCCTATAATTGCAATGTTGCATTTTGTAATATGTTTTGGTGTCCCAGCCTTTATGGAGCCAACCCGACTATAGTCTTATCCTTGCAATCATGATCTACTCATCAAGGTGGTTCTTCCATTCAGAAGAGTCTATTCCAGAGCGTGTGCATTTGATGACCCTCTCGTTATCCCTTCGCCAATGCTCTACCCTTCTCATTGTACGCGATCCCTTTCCTAGTCCCATCTCGATACTTAGGTGAGATTTGTTCCTACTTGGCCCTGGTGAGACCTGTCGCTCATTGTCCTTTTATGCCTGCGAGTTAGTTCCTTCATCCTTTGCCACCTGCGATCTATCTCTTCTGCTTTCCAGTGGGTAACTTTTGTACTTCTTTTTATTGACGGGGCTGTGGTGTCGTACCTTCACCTGATCTGTGATCTGTGTTTGCATTTGCAACCTTATTTGATTGGTGGGACATCAGATTTTGTCTAGGAAGTACGTGTCCTACAGTGTCTTTTTCACCTCCATTCTTGTCGTAATGTTCTTTACTACTTTTATTCTAGTCTTTTACCACAAGTTGGGTGTATTCTTCTTAGAATTGACCTTGCGGGATGTTGCTCTAGGTTGTGTCCAATTATGGACCTTCATTCTCGATCGCCTCATTTTCTATTATGTTCGCCAGTCCATTTGCTGACCTCCTCACCCAGTGCAACTCCACATCGATCCCTGTCCGGAAGTGCTCCTGGATTTTTTCAGTAGGTAGGCCAATCACGATTGCCTCTGGATATTGCCTATTCTGGTACCGTTTTGGATTTTTCTCATTATGTTGATGACTAGCGTGGAGTCTCCTTCCACTATGGCATTTTTCATCCCCTCCCAGCTAAGAATCTCCAGACCTGTCTCTAGGGCCCCAAATTCTACGGAGTTATTGGTGGATTTTTCCAGGATCCCCGCGTATAGTCATATGATGTTCACCTTACTGTCCCTGATTAATCCTCCCAAGCATGTTCTTTATGGCTTTCCTTTTGCCACCCCATCAAAATTCAACTTGAGAGATCCTAGAGGTGGGGGTTTCCAGTTGCGCTCACCTACATGGAGTTGTGTCTATTGTCTGTTTGGATTGCGTTTACACCCACCAGTTAGTTGTAAAACCTCTAGGACTTTGGAATCCTGATCAGTGGGCTACGCGCTACTATCCTGGCAGTTGCGACTCATCACCGTCTCGTGTATCATGGAGGTTATTGTTTCCTTGATCTTCCCTTCTGGCCAGCTTTGGTTTCTAAAAATTCGCATGTTCCTTTCCTTCCATGTCGAACATATGATCATTCCTAGGGTTAGGATCCAACATAGGTTCACCTCTTCTTGGTCATTGTAGTTTTCTCTCAAGATCTTGATTATTGCGGCTATGTTACCATGGATCCCAGTCCCACAATTCTGCAATGTAGGCGCATTCATCGAGGAGATGGTTGGTTGTTTCTTCCTGAGTTTGACATAGTTGACATCTTGATGGACCAATGAAACCTCTTTTCCTTAGGTTATCCCAAGTTGGGATGCGGTTGTGTAATATTAACCATTGGAAGATCTTAATCTTTGGCCATTGGGGGTTGTTCCAGAGCTTATCCCAGTGTTGCACTAAGTCATCTTTTTTGGGGTCTGCCATATAGCGTTGGAATTCTTTTAGGTTGTTGTTGCGCTCTTTATGCTCTTGCTGAGGCCTTCCATCATCAGAATGAACATGAAGGGGGACATCAGAACACCTTGTATGATCCCTCTCGTGGGCCAAAAAGTTTTGTCCGTGGCTCCATTGGTCAGTAGCGAGTATCTTGTTGTCGATACTAGGATGAAAATCCAACTAAGCCAGTGATGGGTGAAACCGAAGACTTCCAAAGTCTTGATCATGTAATGCCAGGTAATTTTATCATAGGATTTTTCTAGGTCTAGTTTTATTAACATTCCACCCCCTCTTCTGAAGTTTTAATGTGTGAATGATCTCATGGGCCTGGATGATATTGTCCATTATTTGTCTACCTTCCATGAAGCCTGCATGTTCTTGTGAAATCAATGAAGGTTGGAGGGGTTTCAATCTATTTGCTATGACTTTGGAGACAATCTTATCGATCACATTACAAAGTGCTATGGGTCTGTACCAGTCCAGTGTTTTGGGTTCATTTTCTTTAGGGATTAGGATGATCATGGTTGCATTTAGAGCTTTAAGGATGGAGGCAAACCTTCTAGAGTCCTCTACTACCTTATTGATGTCATATTTGACAATTTCCTAGTAGGCTTTGAAGAACTCCATAGTGAATCCATCTAGACTTGGTGCTTTCCCACTGGGAATTTCCTGGAGAGATTGATCAACTTCTTCCGTGGCAATAGGTTTGTTCAGGAAGATGTTTTGTTCCTTAGTAACTAGGCGTGGAATATGCTAGGTTATATTCTGGATGGCCTCCCATTTGTCTTGATGAGGTTCTTTGGCTATCCCATGGAAGTGGTTGACCAAAGTGCTTTTGATCTCCCGATGTGACTCGTGCTCGATTCCATTCTGGTCCTTGATCTTCAGTATTTTTTTATGGGCTGTTCTGGCCATGGTTGTTCTGTGGAAGAACTTGGTGTTCTGCTCTCCTTCCTTTAGCTATCAGATGTGGTACTTTTGACACCATAGTTTTTTGTCCTGTTGGCATCGCACCTCCCATTGTTGTGTCATTTGGAGCTCTTCCTTTTTCCGGTTCTCCGTATAGCCTTCTTGTAAGCAAGTTTCTTGTATTTTTTTCATTTTTTCTTCGATGTCGTTTTTCTCTGTGTTTATAATCCTAAATATGTCCCTCTTCCATTCCTTGATTTTTTTTCTGATGTATTTAAGTTTCTTGTGTAGTTTGAACATCCTAGTCCCTTGCTCTGGTTTCTCCTCGCGCCACCATTGTTTGATTTTTTCCTTGAAAGTCGGGTGATCGATCTAAAATTTCAAGAATCTGAAGGGTTTGTTCTTAGGTGTTGTTTGGAATCCTGCTTCCAGTTGTATTAGCCATTGATTAGATCCACCCTAGGGGAGGATGTTGTAGTCTAAGGTTAGACCCTGCATGATGATTGACTCCAATATAAGGAATCGGTCAAGTCTTGTAGCTACTTGGAACTGGTTCATCCATTTATTGGTCAAAGTGAACTAGCCATTCTTGGTTCGGAGGTCTACTATCTTCACTCTGTCTATAAAATTTGAAAACTCCTTCGCATCCCAATCCAATATTCTCGTACCACCCTTATTTTCTGCAAGGGAGGTGATAATTTTGAAGTCCCCTGCCAGTATCGAGTGGAGGTTGGTGGTTCGGCCTTTTATATCTTCTAGGTCTCAAATCATTCCTTTATTTTCCTCTGGCCCATGGGGCCCATACACATTTTTGGATAGAATCTCCTCAATAATTTCCTATAATTTGCATGCGTACCATTAGGGTGTACTTGGTTGCCTTGGCTGCTATTAAATTTAGGATTTGTGGGCTCCACAGAATAAGTATGCCACCTGAACTTTGGTGGTCATCGAGGGATACCATATTGTACTTGTGCCAGTTATGTTTATTGATTGCCTCCATTCTGTCTGTAGTACATTTCATCTCTTGAATAAAATAGAGATCCGGTTCGTGGAATGGTTTAGTTTATGCCTAAGGATTCTTTGTTTTCTTAGGTTGTTTAGGCCTCTTATATTCCAAGTTATAATCTTCATTTTTAAACATGTGGGGGAGAGTGGGGAAAGAGTTTATTGATATTACTTGAGTTTATCAGTAGCGCTCCCAGCTCATGTAGTGATACGTTGTTTGATTTCCTACCTTTTTTCCCTCTCGTCTGTTTGGGTGATGGCTGCGATTGTCCCTTGTTGGATTTCACTCCTAGGTGTCCTATCTCACTGTGTGTGTGTTTTTGTCCTATGTCTTTGGCTTCCTCCTGTAGGAGAAAAAATTATTGGATGCGGTCAAGTTTCTCTGTTGGTATGTTGTCAAATCCCTACCTTTTCCATTGTTCTAATATGTGTGGAAGTTCTATCCCTTCCCTTTCCACCAAGTCTCTGAGATCAGGGTATTATGTACCTTCTTCACTCGGGATCATCTCTGCATCCCCCTCTGCATCTTGCATGGCAGTGTTGTCCTCTTTTGTTTCTCCATCCATCGAGGTTGCACAACTCCCCTGAGTTGTTGTAATTTTTGGTTGTTGGGTGGCCTCTTTTGTTTCTTGGTCCTTGACTTCTAGAACTTTTGCCGAGTCCTTTTCTTCTGTTGTCCCTTTGTTTGTTTGGTCCCTTCCTTCCATTGTATTCTGGTTCTGTTGTGTATTTCCTGTTGAGGTTTTATTTTTCTTTTTATTTTCTCTATTCCTGGGGTTCGGGGTTATAAACCCTTCCTCATCTTGCTATGTTTTGGGATTTACCACTTCCTCCATTTTGTTTAGAGGGCACTCTCTGATCAAGTTTCCATGATCATGGCATCATATGCATCAAAAGGGGATTTCTTCATAATCTATGGTTTGGATCCATTCCTCATTCCTAAATTCCAGAATTATGGCTTCTAGTAGTGCTCTAGAAACATCCATCTCTATACAGATTCTTGCATACGATGTGTATCTTCCTTTTAGGGTGGATTCTCAGGTCTTCACATATTTACCCAATTTGTTTTCTATTGCTTCAAAGGTAGAGGGAAGCTAGTAGTCTAAGGGTAGGGAATAGAGTCTTAGCCATACTAGTACCTTTTTGAATGTTTCATATGAGTGCATGCATCTTCATTTGATCCCTGTAGTTTTTTTTTTGTGGGTCTTCCAGTACCACCTTGGGTATCAATGTTGTTTTGGGTTTGTAGGGGTTGCGCTCCGCCGTCCCTTTAACCTTCTCGGTCTTATGATTTTCATTATGAGTCTCCTTAGTGACTTCCTCCATGGTCTCATTTTTGTCCTGAATTCTTTCTTGATGCTTTCCTGGGTCTTATCCCGAGGTTCCTGTTGCTGGTGCCTTGAAAACTCCACTTCTTGGCCCTTTTCCTCTGTCCACCACTACCTGTTTGTATGAGGGAGTCCCCTTGCCACCCCTCCTCGACTGCTTATGCTGCTCTCTGTTGTGGCCCTGACCTTCAAACCCTAGCTTTCCGTTACTATCAATTCTCCCTTCTATGGTAGGTTTACTTGCTCATGTTAATTTACAATAGTATCAAATTAAATAAAAAAATTAAATTGATAAAAAAATATTTTATACTACCAATATAAAAGTTACACAAGCAATTTAATAGTCAAGTAAGGATTTCCTAAATACACAAGATCTTCAATTTAATAATCAATCAAGGATTTCCTAAATTCATAAGCTCTTCAATTTAATAGTTAAGAAAGGATTTCCTAAATACACAAGCTCTTCAATTTAACACTCAAGGGCTTCCCTAAACCTTGGACTCAAAGCTTCATTGTACCTATTTTTAAAAGTGGTGATAAAATCAATCCCTATAATTATAGGACCATTATGATTAGCCCCATTTTATCCAAGATATAYRRGAKTWTTTTRGAAAATRAGATTAACTTATDKCTACAAAKCCATRGAAAAAGWGATAAAGGTGATGCTAAATTTAGAGGTTATCATTCAAGTATGAACCATCTTATCACACTTAGGATCATTGCAGAGTGTTGCAACAATAAAAACAATCTCCTCTGTTGTTTTGTTGACTTTAGGAAAACTTTTGACACTCTACCTAGTACCAACCTTTGGAATAGGTTAGAAGAGATAAAAGTTTTCTTCTGGCTAAGATTTGTTGTGGTAAGGTTGTATGAGAACATTATTTCCAAGTTTAGCAACACTGAGGGTTGGCCAGAAAAAATTAACTACAATACAAGAGTCAAGAAAGGCTGTCCCATATCCCCTACTCTTTTTGGCATTTCCAACGAAAAGTTAGAAGATTGTTTGGAAGCCACAGGTTGTGTTGGACCAACTCTTGATAGCATTGTAATCATCATTCTTCTCTATGTCGATGATATTTTTATTATAGAAATGAATCCCTATGACATTAGTAAGTATATTAGAATCCTCAAAGACTTTTGATCCAATATAGGTATGACTATGAATATTGACAAAATGAAGGTTATGGTTATTAAATCCAATAATATCACCTAAAATAATTTTGTATATGGGAACAATATCTTGGATTAAGTAACTTCGTACAAGTATATTGGCATTCATATTCATCACAAGTTCAATTGGAACTATAGCATTGATAAAAGCATAAATGGAGGGTGGAAAGCGTCATATGGGCTTGAAAATAATTGTAAACTAGCAGACCTTTGACTATGGGATAACAAAAAAATTCTTTCGGATTCTTGTCACTCGTAATATGTTATATGTATGTGAAGTTTGGGGATGCAATATTTATCAAGAATCCTAGAGAAAGGTACAATGAATCCAAAATAATTTTATAACTTATAAACTCAAATTAAGGGAAATACACCCTATCCTATCCTCCTCATCGAAGAGATCATTTCCCCCATTTAGAGCACAACTATGATTAGGTACTCAATGTACAATAACAAGACAAACAACACGGAAAATAAGAGGATCCCAAAATTTCTTTAGACTCTAGTCAAAATCAACAACAACTGAAGCGACTATGACATAATTATGCCAAGTCTTGGCTAAATAATTAGATAATAAATAAATAAGTTATTCTACAGAATATTGATGATATTAAAAATGTTGTACATGTTAAATTTAAGGAGGATCTATGGTGTGATAAAGAATTAGAGGATAAAAGAAAATTAACATATCATACGGAGGTGATTAACCCTAACCTCGAAGACTAAAAGTATCTCGTTGTTTTGAAGAGCGTAAAGAAGACAATAAGTATTGCTAAATTAAGAATTAATTCTCCTGAGTTGCATAGTGAAATTGGGCGTTGCAAAATCCCCAAAACACCATGGAAAGAAATAATCTATCACATTTGTGACACGAAGAGGGTTGAAGATAAAAAAAAAATTCTCCTAGAATGTCTTGTGTATACCCAAATTAGATCCCAATGCAATCGCTACCGGTCCAATCTCCACTAGAAGGTTTCACCGGTGGCCATTGAAAAAATTAGGAGCATCCCAACTCTTGTTCAGATTGTGCTACTTGCACAAAGGTACAAGACAACCTTGAATTTTTGCAAGGCCTAGTGTTCAAAGGGCATAAAGAAGTGGAGGACATGTGTTTTTGATTAGAAGTCTTGGACGGGAAGGGGACACAAATCCTATAGATGCTCTTATCTTTGCACGGTTTGTGCCACCCATCAAAATAAACACCCATTGCACCAGGGGACGAAGAACTGATATTGGTCCCATCTCTGCATAGTTCTTTCGTGGAGGATGCAACAACAAATTCGGCTCCAACACTCAAGGAAACCCCCTTGAACACAAAACCATGTTACAAGCCCACAACCTGAGCAACACAGGTGTCCATCTACATGGCCTGCTGGTTGGGATAATCTCAATCAAGAGCATTGTGTCATAAATCAAGGATAACCAAAACAATGTATATCGTTGGGCGTATTTTAAAGAAATTACAATAACTTAATTAAGAAATATATCGATGTGCATGTAATTAAAGAATAATGATAATAGTTCATAGAGAAGCAGTGTCAGAAGGTGTATTTGAATTCTCCTCATTTGAGAACAAGAATCTAATTACATCATCTACAGGGGCAGATATATATTGTTGTGCAGAATAACAAGAACCTGTATAACTTTGTGTGTACAGTAAGAAATAACATTAACTTCATTACATAACATTATCCCTGGACATAGAATAAAGATGTAACAATAACTATAAATCATTAGGCATAAAACTATGCTTCTCCTTCGCTAGGACTGTCCTCTAATCAGAGAAAAACATAACACTATTTTAAGGAAATAGTAGTATCAAATCACGGTATCAAATCGACTTCAACGTATCATAAAATGTTGAGTTTTAATTGTAATAATGGCACTGATTTAAGTCACCATCAATGTATTATATATTGCAGAAAAGAAAAATGCATGCCTTTGAAGGTAAATTTTCCATGTACATGAAGGTAACGATTGCAGTCTGAAAAGGTGAATATCGCAGAGTAGTTCAAGTAATATCTCTCATCCATGACACCAAGAAAAACACAGTCCAAAATAATTTATAAGTTGTCATTCGAGTGGGTAAATATGCAATATAAATTCGTCTTCAAATAAATTAAAGTGAATAGGTAAAATCATAGGCCAGAGGTGAAAAAACATAATGTAATTTCGGAGAGTAAATGACATACTAGATGTATAAAAACCACACAATAAATTAACCAGGAAAAGCATTAAATCACAGACTTAAATTTTTTCCATGAATGCACCAAAATGCAGGGATCAATGTAGAAGATCATAAGCGATTCTCCGTGGGAAAGGAAAAACAATCGTAGAGGAAATAAACCACAACAAGGCGCAAGATAATCACTCAACCAGGAACAATCAACACTGGTATATAGGTGGTCAACACTATCCTTCACTCATCATCCATGCACAGAAAACCAGGGCATTAGGATCAATATATCTATTAACACCGAAGTGATGACCATCGATCTGGCTCCTAGCCACCTTCTCATGCATGGAATGATGATATAGGGATGAGGTTGAAATATAAAGCTTAATGTCTTCATAATAATCATTAAAACAGATAGAACAGTGATAACAGTTAGGGATCTATTTCCAAGGGAGTCAATTCAAGCAACCAGCTTAAGGCTATGGTGAAATTAAGTTCTCAATTAAATGATAAGTAAAACACTTTCCTTACATAATTAAAAGTACAAAAATTAAAACAAAAGATCATTGTTATTCTACCATTCAAAATAAAGGCATGCGTACCATAGCCCAAGTCAACTGCTCTGAGTCATTGTCCCACGAGCTCTATCTCGCTCCCTCTTGTTGACCACTGTGACTTGACTGGTACCTCCCAGCCAATGCTAGGGATAATCTTCTTCCCCCTTATCCCTCTAATCCACAAAGGGGCCATACACACTAAATTAAATAACATCTAGTTCCCAGCTCACCTCGCAAGGCCGAGCTACCACTCGCCACTGAGTTGGGTATCCCAACTCCCACAAGATAAGTAAGTCAAGTAAAAAATTCTGCAGTGTAACATTATTCATCCAAGAAGATATCCATAATTCTTCTCTTCCCTCCTTTATATAGAGTTTCTAAGTAATTTATTTCCCAAATTCCCATTTAATTTAATTTTCGATATAATCTATTTGGAAAAAATTATCCCCGTACACATGTCACCCATCCCCTTCGTTGCACTAGAAATTAATTTCACTAATTATTTAATTACTCCTATTTCCCTCACCCACCTAAAATCATTCATAGAATCGCTCCTAGGTGTCCCCATATTCCCTTACACATTTTAATAACTTACACCCTTACTAAATTCCTAGTTGAGTTCAATTTAGAAAGTTCTTAAAGGCAAGATTCCTTACTAAGTTAGTCATTCTACTTTTTCCTTATGTTTCTCTTTTTCTTTATATTTCCCCCTTTTCCCTTTTCATSTAAACTCAAATTAGCAAGTGTAGAAAATTACCTTTTTCCYCTTTTTCWTTTTAATTAATAAATTTTACTTAGCATAAGTAACAAACAATCAATTCCCTTTTAAAATTTTAATCCCTCCATATAATTTGATTTAAATAAATTAATCGAATTTCTTACCCCCTTTTCATCACATGTTTAATAATGATGATGATGATGATGATGATGATGATGATGATGATGATGATGATGATTTTAACCACAAGTATCACTTAGACCTAAATTTTAATTTCCGAGGCTGGGCGATATTTTTATTAGGGAATTTGTTTTTAAATCTTTCTTATCACATCATTCGTTCTAAGGCCATATAGGTTTATTCATTTATTATTTAACAACGTGACGTTCCATTCGGGATGCATTAGGTGCTCCAAGGGTGCCACTTGCCTCATTTTGTTTTCCTTGCATGACATGCCCTTCAAGACGCACTATGTGCTCCACGAGTGCCACTCAACTCTTGACTAACTTGGTAGACATAAAAAACCCCTGGAGTGACGCAGACGCCACCCAGCACACATCCTCTCTCACCAAGACCTTCTTCTTCATGGGCCTGAAGAGCTAAAATGCTCTTCCAATTACTTATCGAGACCTCTCAATACCCACAGAATTCTCTCTCAGCGATCTCCCCTTTTTTTTTCCTTATCAGGAAATAGGGTTTCGCGTTATCACGAAACTTGTGGGAATGTTCCTCATGCTACACAAAACCTCAAAACCTGATGGGTCTCAATGCCGATACTTCTTCATTCCTGTCGGGGATTTCCCTATCGAGAAATTGGTATATGCGATGTCGCATTTCACTGGCACCACGAATCTCCGAACCCCGATCCACGATGGCATCTCTCTCTCTCTCCCAAGCTCCTTCAGGTTAGCCCCTTCCGCATATGACCTATTGTTCCGCGAGATCATGACCTTCTCACCGTCTGAATTTTCAGACTTCGCGGGTTTGATATGAGAAGAACCTCCACTCCCAGAAACTCCAAGATGCCGAACCTCGATACACGTGCAGTCTCTCTCCTCCATGTCACCACTCCTTTCTCTGCTTATCGGGGATCCTGAAATCGCGATCTCAATTGTAGCAATTCCTTTGCATGGGAAAATCCTGAATTTCCGAACCTGACTCCTCGGGATCTCACGCCACGTGTCCTTGCCGCGATCAACAGTTTCGATCCTCTCGGGAAATCGCAGATCATGATTTCAATATGCTGGATCCTCTTTTCTACGGAAATCTCGATGACCTTGATGTCCCGATGAATCCTCGAGTTCTTCCTCTAATCTGGGGACTTAACCCCTGTGCAACTTTCCATAGGTCCGACGGCTGGCGGTCTTCCGGGGGTTCCTTCCATGAATCTTGGTTGTCGATTCCTCCTTCTTGGAGATTTCTCAAAAGTGACTAAATGTCCCCTCCTCAGGACTTCTCTTCAAGCCTGCGCCTGCAAATCCTTCCTAACCCTTCTTCAATAAAACTTTCTGGGCTTTCTTTCATGACTATCACAAAGGTGCTATACCTCCTGAGCTTGTGTGCACGGCTTGCACTCAACATTCAACAACTTTCCAAGTGTTGAATCTGTCAGACTCTGTGCACTTCTTGCAGCAGCAATCGTCTAACTCCTTTGCTCAGACTAACAATTGAGGCTTCTTCTTCAACCTGCACTTCACTTGCATGGTTGCAACAATCCAAATCAACTCCTCGGAAAATAAGAACAAAAGTTCAACTATCGAACCTCATCGACGCACTCCTTGCAAATGAATTGAACTGCACTCCTTGCAGGAATCTCTTGGCTCATATAGAGAAACAATTGAAACTTATTCTCTCCTCTCTGTGACTTTAGTTAAACCTTGAAATCACATGCACAACATATAAAAATAAAATGCATCACCAGAAAACAAACATTCATGAGCACAACATCAACACAGAGAAACAACACCAACCATGAAATTGAATTAGAACTTCACTCTATTAATTCAACATCTATACCTGGGTGTTCTTCACATAGTTCTCTACTTGCTCTTCTCTTCTGGATGCTTGAGAATAATGTTACAATGTACAAGTGAGGGTGTCTATATCCTTTTTCCCTCTCGGACTCTAAAACTGTCTAATCTGGAAATAAAATCTATCTACCTGCATTAAATCTATTAAATGCCTCCTATCTAATTCAGACAAGAGCGTATGGCTCGAGGTCTGATACAACATACAAAAGGTGCTTTCACAAATGCATCATTTATACATTGGTGCATCCTCTTGAATGGAAATTCAAAAACTTTTTGCTGGCTTGTCTAGCTATTCATTTCCTTCCACGCTGGCTTGCTTGTCAGGGCAGTGCTCCTTGATGAGTTAGCGATGCTCCTGCATCATACTCCTCGGCTTGAAAACTTTCAAGGGCTCCTATCCATGAGATCTTGCATGGTCTGTCCATGCTTCTGTATCATTTCTTCTCTCTCACAGCTGGCATTTTCCACTGGGTGATTCTTCCATTTGACTAGGTACTCATAGTATTCTTTCCTACTGGTCTTTTTACCTACTCGCTTGTCTAGTATATGCTCCATTTGCGGCTTCTCTGCAATCAGCATCTGCTTTCGCCACTGGACTTCTAGCTGCTCATCATTTCCAGCTCCTTCTTCCTCAGCTTTATATGGATATAAGTGTGAGACATTGAATGTCAGAGATATTCTGATGTCATCCGACAATTCAATATCATAAGCATTTTCGCCCAGTTTCTTCAGAACTCTACATGGACTAATTTTCTTCATCATTATCTTGTTGTATGTTCCCCTTGGGAACCTTTCCTTCCTCAGATTTTCCAGAAATAGATCACCAACTTCAAATTGAAGTTGTCTTCGATGTTGATCTTCTCTGCATTTGTACTCCTGATTTGAATCAATCAGTCGCTGCTTCATCTTACCGTGAAGTTCCTTCATTGCCTCTGCGATTTTTTTAGCGCTTGCGCTACTAGTAGCAGTCTGTTCTGAATCCTGTAGTTCAGATACTCCTCTCGACTGCCTACCATATACAATTTTAAATGGACTTTTACCTATGCTCATGTTCATTGAATCATTGTATGCGAACTCTATCTGTGGCACCACATTATCCCAACTGGTATGGTACTTTGTCACCAGGCTTCTCAATAAGTCTCCCAGACTCCTGTTGACCACTTCCATTTGTCCATTCGTTTGTGGGTGATAAGTAGAACTAAACGCCAAGTTGGTTCCTAGATTCTTCCATAGTGTCCTCCAAAAATGCCCTATGAATTTAGTATCCCTGTCTGAAACAATGCTTCTCGACAATCCATGGAGTCTAATAATTTCTTTGAAAAACAAATTTGTGATGTGCGTCGTATCGCTGGTCTTTTGGCATGGAATGAAATGTGCCATCTTTGAAAACCTGTCCACCACCACAAAGATGGAATCAACTCCTCTCTGCTTCCTCGACAGTCCTAATACAAAATCCATGCTTATCGCCTCCCATGGCCTCTCGGGTATGGGCAATGGCTGATAAAACCCTGCATTCTTCTTTCTCCCTTTTGAATGCTGACAAACGCGACATCTTTCAACAAATCGCTTGACCTCTGAATGCATCCATGGCCAAAAATATGATTCGCTCAGCTTCACAAATGTCTTTTCGTGGTCAAAATGCCCTGCTAATCCGCCACTGTGCTTCTCCTTTAGCAGGTTCTCCCTCATGGAGAATTTTGGAATACACAGTTGATTGTCTCTCAATAACAATCCCTCCTAGATCATATAATCCATCCAAGGTATTCTATCTCCGAGAACTGGATTCTCGGCTGCCTCGTATGCTTCTGAAAAATCTGCATCACCTGCATACATGTCTTTAAGGTTTTCAAAACCAAATGTCTTGACTCGAAACTCCTGCAACAACAAACATTTTCTGCTCAAAGCATCAGCCACTTTGTTAGCAGTCCCTGAAATGTGTTTAATTACAAATGTAAAATTCTACATATACTCTACCCATTTTGCATGTTTCTGATTCAACTTCTCTTGTTGACTCACAAACTGCAATGCATGATTATCACTATACAATACAAATTCTTTTGGGATCAAGTAATGCCTCCACTTCTTCAACGCCTGTATGATAGCATAAAATTCCTTATCATACGTGGAGTATTTCAGCTTTGCTTCATCCAACTTTTCACTGAAATATGCAACTGGTTTGTCCTCTTGACTCAAGACCACTCCTATGGCATATCCTCTTGCGTCACATTTCACCTGAAATGTCTTCTTGAAATCAGGCAACACCAACACTGGTCGTTCTGTGATCTTCGGCTTCAACAGATTGAAGCTTTTCTCAGCCTCTTCAGTCCAATGAAAAGACTTATGCCGCTTCTTTACTGTATCCATCATCGCTGCGCTAATTCCACTGAAATTCCTAATGAACTTTCGGTAGAAACTAGACAAACCATGAAAACTCCTCACCTCAAAAACATTTCTGGGTGATGGCCAATTCTTAATCACTTCCACCTTACTTGGATCCATTTTCAATTCATTCGCCGAAATGACGAACCCCAAGTAAATGAGCTCTGTCTTCATAAATGAGGACTTCTTCATATTAATCAACAACTTCTCTTATTGTAGCTTCCTCATCACAATGGCAAAATGTTTCAAATATTTAGCCTTTGTCTTACTAAAGATCAGTATATCATCCAGATATACGATAACAAATTTCCCGATGAACTCCTTCACAATTTCATTCATCAATCTCATGAACATGCTAGGTGCATTTGTCAAACCAAACGGCATGACCAACCATACATACAAACCTTCATTTGTTTTGAATGCTGTCTTCCATTCATCACCTTCCCTCATGCGAATCTGATGATATCCACTCTTCAGATCAATCTTTAAAAAATAATTTGCACCGCTCAGGCAATCCATCAGATCATCCATTCTCGGCAGTGGAAATCTGTATCTGATGGTAATTTTGTTGATCACTCTTGAGTCGGTGCACATTCTCCAGCCTCCATCCTTCTTCAGACTAAGCACGGCCGGAACAATGCACGGACTCAGACTTTCTCTGACCAATCCTTTGTCCAACAACTCCTGGACCTGCTTCTTTACCTCCTCATTTTCTTGTGGTGTCAATCTATACGCAGGCTTGTTCGGTAAAATGGCTCTTGGTATGAGATCAATATGATGACTCACACTCCTCCTTGGTGGCAACAAATGAGGTAATTTGTCCACGATGATGTCAGTGAATCCCTCTAGTTGTTCCTGAATCTCATCTAGTAAGTAGTCCACTCTTGTGCTAGTTAGAATAATTCTTGGCTTTCTGACCACAAAGAATAGTGGATCTTCCTTCTTCTCCATCTCTGTAAGAAGCTCCTTCCCACTCATGAGAAGTATTGTGTTGTTTACTTCCGGATTTACCTCCTTATCCTTTATCGGAAGCAACATATGGGTTTTTCCATTTTTCTCCAGGGTATATGTGTTCATTCTCCCATCATGAACTACATTTCTGTCATATTGCCATGGTCTACCCAGCAATAGATGACATGCATCCATGGGAATAACATCACACAAGATATTATCATTATATCCTCCTATTTTGAATTCAACCAAGCATTGTTTCGTGACACTGACCTGATGTCCCTTCTGTAGCCATGAAACCTTATATGGACTCGGGTGATCAGTCATTTCCAGCTCTAGTTTCTCCACCATCTCGGTTGAAACGAGATTATCTGTGCTTCCACTGTCCATGATAACCTTGCATACCCTATCCTTGGTCTTGCAAGTTGTTCTGAATAGTCTTCTCCTCTGAGCTGTGTCCTCCACCTCCTTCTCGGGTGTCAAAAGGACTTTATGCATTCCAAGCGATCTTTCGCCTTCAGCATCCTCATTCTTATCATCACGCTTCTGAGCTTCAGTGATGTGAACTTCTCCACTGTCCTTCTTTTTCTCTGGACACTCGAATGACTTGTGCCCATTTTTCCCACATGTGAAACATGTGATAACTCCACCTCAGCCTCTTCCTCTACCTCGAGTATGAGGAAAAGTGTTTACATAAGCATAACCGCCACCCTGCTCGGTATGCTGCACCGTCTGTTCAGCATGTGGTCCTCGCTATGAGGTTCCACCTCTCTCAACCTTACCCTAAGGTTTCTTCCATTCCTCCTTAGGATTTTGATATTTCTCCTGGGCAACTGTCTTACCTCTGGGCTGACTCTTGCCTCACCCTCACTGTCCTTTCTTTCGGCTCAGATTTTCTTTGTCTTTCAAAGCCATCTGATAAGCATCCTAAACTATTTGGATGGTTGCCAAACTTAATTCATCCTGAATTTCATACCTCAAGCCATTCATAGAATTCCTCGGTATACTCTTTTACTGTCATCAACTTTTGCCTCAGGTTCTGCATTCTCCTGAATAGCGTGATATGATAATCCCTTGGGATGAATTTTTCTTTCAACTTTGCAATCATTCAATCCTAGTTTTTGATCTTTTGCTTACCTTTGGAACGCCTATCTGCCTGAAGCTCATCCCACCATAGTGTTGCATGTCTCTTTAATTTTGTGACAGCATGCCTTACCTTTTTATCCTCTTCGATGTCTTCATAGTGGAAGTAGGTGTCAAGAGCCCTAATCCAATCTAACAGCTCTTCTGCATCCAGACTTCCTTCATAGACTGGAATGTCCATTTTCATCTTTGAACTCATTCAAGCGATAGCCTTAATTAACCGCTCATTGGCTGCATCTTCAGGTGCAACTTCTCCCTGTTGTTCAGCTTCAGCTTCACCCTCAGAGTCACTTAAATCTCCAGCATTGGCTGTGCGTCTCTACGCTACCTCCATATCTTCCAGTCTTGCTCGAATATCTCTCATTTTCCTTTCCAGTTTCAGATTTCCTGCCGGCCTGCCTCTTCTTCTCACCTCCCTGTCTTTTGGGTCCAGTGAATGCCTTTCCCTTCTGGGCGGCATGGTGAATTTTTTTCTCTTTTCCATTGCTACAGAAAGCAAAGAAATTTTTCCTTCTCTGATACCACTCTGACGCAGACGCCACCCAGCACACGTCCTCTCTCACTAGGACCTTCTTATTCACGGGCCCGAAGAGATAAAATGCTCTTCCAATCCCTTATCGGGACCTCTCAATACCCATAGAATTCTCTCTCAGTGATCTCCCCTTTTTTTTTCCTTATCGAGAAATTGGGTTTTGCGTTATCGTGAAACTCGTGGGCACATTACTTGTGCTACACAAAATCCCGAAACCTGATGGGTCTCAATGCTGATACTTCTTCGTTCCTGTCGGGGATTTCCCTATCGGGAAATCGACATATGTGATGTCGCATTTCACTGGCACCACGAATCTCCGAACCCCGATCCATGATGGCACCTCTCTCTCTCTCCCAAGATCCTTCAGGTTATCCCCTTCCACATATGACCTGTCATTCCGAGAGATCACGACCTGCTCCCCGTCGGAATTTTTGGACTTCGGGGGTTTGATATGCGGAGAACCTCCGCTCCCAGAAACTTCGAGATGCCAAACCCCGATACACATGCGGTCTATCTCCTCCACGTCACCACTCCTTTCTCCGCTTATCGGGGATCACAAAATCATGATCTCAATTGCAGCAATTCCTTTGCATGGGAAAATCCTGAATTTCTGAACCCGAATCCTCGGGATCTCACACCACATGTCCTTACTACGATCAACGGTTCGGATCCTCTCGAGAAATCATGGATCACAATTTCAATATGCTCGATCCTCTTGTCTACAGAAATCTCGATGACCTTGATGTCTCGATGACTCCTTGGATTCTTCCTCTAATCTGGGGACTTAACCCCTGCACAACTTTCCAGAGATCTGATGGCTGGCAGTCTTCCAAGCGTTCCTTCCACGAATCTTGGTCGTCGATTCCTCCTTCTTGGAGATTTATCTAAAGTGACTAAATGTCCCCTCCTCAGGACTTCTCTTCAAGCCTACGCCTGCAAATCCTTCTTGACCCTTCTTCAATAAAAAATTATGGGCTTTCTTTCATGACTATCACAAAGGTGCTATACCTCCTAAGCTTGCGCGCACGGCTTGCACTCAACATTCAACAACTTTCCAAGTGTTGAATCTGTCAGACTCTGTGCACTTCCTGCAGCAGCAGTCGTCTAACTCCTTTTCTCAGACTAACAACTGAGGCTTCTTCTTCAACCTGCACTTCACTTGCACAGCTGCAACAATCCATATCAACTCCTGGGAAAATAAGAACAAAAGTTCAACTATCGAGCCTCATCGACGCACTCCATACGGATGAATTCAAATGCACTCCTTACAGGAATCTCTTGGCTCAGATAGAGAAACAATTGAAACTTATTCTCTCCTCTCTGTGACTTCAGTTAAACCCTCAAATCACATGCACAACATATACAAAGCAAATGCATCACCAGAAAACAAACAATCATGAGCACAACATCAACACAGAGAAACAACACCAACCATGAAATTGAATCAGAACTTCACTCTATTAATTCAACATCTATACATGGGTTTTCTTCACACAGTTCTATGCTTGCTCTTCTCTTCTGGATGCTTGAGAATAATGTTACAATTTACAAGTGAGGGTGTCTATATCCTTTTTCCCTCTCAGACTCTAAAACTATCTAATCTGTAAATAAAATCTATCTACCTGCATTAAATCTATTAAATGCCTCCTATCTAATTCAGACAAGAGCGTATGGCTCAAGGTCTGATACAACATACAAAAGGTTCTTTCACAAATGCATCATTTATACATTGGTGCATCCTCTTGAATGGAAATTCAAAAACTTTTTGCTGGCTTGTCCAGCTGTTCATTTCCTTCCATGCTAGCTCGCTTGTCATGGCAGTGCTCCTTGATGAGTTAGCGATGCTGCTGCATCATGGAGTCAAAACTCCACCAGGTGATCTTGTGGGATACTAAGGGACTCTAAGGAATAAGGACCCTGCCTTATTGCACACCCCTTAGAATCATTGTGAGTGATTGTCATAGTCTTCCCTCATGACATGCTGGGTCTTCTTGAACTAGCTAGTCGTTAACCTACAGTTCGAACCACGATGAGAGTGCTAGTAGGTTGTGGCATGGATGTTGTCCACCCCTCTCTCTCAACATTTCTGGTATTCATGCATCACCCCTCTACTCCACATATGAGTCTGGTCAGAAAGTTATCGTCAGCCTGCATCATCAATGAATAATGTCAAAAATAAAATCCATAATCATAACATATGATCAGATGCACATATGTCATGTATACAACAATCAAACCCCAATAGTCAACTCCCTGACTAGATCCAGAGTCAAAGGGTTTCATTGATGCCTCTGTATCCTCAAGGTCCAAAATCCTGTACACTCAGGAGAACTGAGTCAATAACACTTGTCTATATCAATACAACAAAATAACATGTCATCATATACAGAATGCCTCATAATCATAATGAAACACCCAATAGTATAATAATCTGAATCACTTGCAAGCAAGTTTCCTCAAAGAATAAGTTCGCTCAGTGCGTGCAAGAGTGGGACGTTACATACACCCCCTCTTGGTATAAAATTCGTCCTAAAGTTTCACAGTATATAAGTTTATAAATAATGTGTATCACAGTATCATAAGTCTAGCTATCAAACAAAAATGGAAACTATTGGTGCATATCATATGTATCCTCCTAGGTCGTCGAGTGTAGACTATAGTTTTCCCACTGGACCTAGACCTAATCTATTTCTCGACACCGTGGTTGTCATATGCGATGATCTAGGATGCGTATTAGCTCATCCGTGAGTGCCCCATTTTCTGATATATGCAAGGAACTCATGTCAATAACATGCGTAGGATCACTAATATAATGTCTCAAAACAAATATGTGAAAAACATCATGCATACAACTCAAAGAATTAGGCAAGTCTAGTCAATAGGCCATAGGCCCCTTCCTCTCCACAATCTCAAAAGGTCCTGTGAACCTAGGAGAGATTTTATCTCCCTTTACAAACTTGATCGAACTCTTATGTAGTTTTACCTGCAAGAAGAATCGATCACCAACTTTGTAACTATAGTCGACATGGCACACATCGACATAACACTTCTGCCAATCCTGCACTTCTTTAATCGTTTGTCTTATTGTTTTCATTTGATCTTCCATTTCTTAGATCCCTTTTGGTCCCACTAGGACCCTATCCTCTAGTCGATCCCAACTCAAAGGTGTCTGACACAATCTCCCATAAAGTAACTCAAAAGGTGCCATCTTAATGGTGCCTTAGTCAGTCTCCGGGTGATACATATTACTAAAGTTAAATTGATTTCCCAAGGCTTCTTGAAAACTAGTCCAAAATCGCCTGGTAAACACCGATCCTCAATCGGATATAATTATTGTAGGCATGCAATCCAGCCTCACAATATTATTGATGAGAAACCTAGCTATGTTAGGTTCCTGATTCATTGTCCACACAGGAATAAAATGAGCACTCTTCGTCAGAGTGCTGACTATCAAAAAAATTGAGTCGTGTCTCCTTCCCATCAGTGGCAATACAAAAATGAAATCCATTGAAATGACCTCCCATTTCAGTTCTAGAATAACATGTGGTTGTAGTAATCCTGTAGGATGTCTATGTTCATCTTTCACCTGCTGACATTCTAGGCATCTGGCCACATAGTTGACTATGTATGCCTTCATTCCCTTCCAGAATAATAAGGGTTTAATGTTTTCCCTCATCTTCATGACCTCTAGGTGATACATGCACACTACTCTGTGAGCTTTGTTTAGGATCAAACTCGTCAACTCGTCATTCGGTGGCGCATAAATTATATTTTTAAATATCAGTAGTCCATCATCGTCCAACGTAAATCCTTCAAATCTTGGTACCATCATTGTGTTTTGTCCGATAAAATCCTTGATGTCTTTCTACTAGTCATTGTTGCATTGTAAAGTTAGAACCTTTTCACATAGATTCATTCAAAGAGGCAACACCGAAAAGATGTGTGGTCTTTGAATCAATGCATCTGCCACTCATTTCACTGTTCCTTTTATGTAAGTAATCTCTAAATTGTACTCGCTAAATAGTTTCAACCAACTTCGTTGTCTCACGTTCAGGTCACTTTGCGTAAAGATGTGTTGTAGTCCATAGTGGTCCATTTTTGGTTCAAATTTCATTCAAAAGGTAGTGTCTTCAAACTCTCGAGGAATAAACAAAGGCTAACGACTCAAATCATGCATTGCATAGTTCTCCTCATACCTTCTTAACTTTCTTGAGATGTAAGAGATCACTCGACCATCTTGCATCAAGACTCTTCCTAAGTCTTCCTTGGATGCGTTAGTGCATACCAAGAATTCTGCATCCACATCAGGGACCTAGTAATGGTGTTGTTGTCAATATCTCCTTCAGCCTCCAAAATTCTTCGATGCATTTCTCGGTCCAAACAAACTTCATTTTCTTATTCTACAATTTTGCAATCGGATTTTCTATCTTTGAAAAACCCTCGACCAATTGTCAATAGTATCCCACTAAACCCATGAAGCTACACACTTCTGGAAAATTCATCGGCACAAACCATTCCATAATATCCTTGAACTTTTGAGGATGCACAACGATACCTTCATCAGAGATGACATGCCCTAAGTAGTGAATTTTTGATTAATAAAATGGACATTTAGACAATTTCCCATACAACTTGTTTTCTCGTAGATACTATAGTACCAAGCGCAATTGTTTGTCATGCTCCTCCATCATTCGAGAGTAAATCAAAATATCATCAATGAATACTTGGACAAACTTGTTCGAGTACTCGTGGAACACCCAGTTCATCAAACTTGTAAATACGCCTGGGGTGTTTGTCAACCCAAACGGTAAAACAATAAGCTCATAATGTCCAAACCTTGTCTTAAAGGAAGTCTTAGGGACATCATCCTCTTGATCCATAACTAGTGATACCCTGATCTCAATTCGATGCTTGGAAACACTGTTTCACCCTTCATCTGATCAACAGATCATCAATCCTTGGAAAAAAATATTGATTCTTGTTCGTTACCTTGTTCAATTGATGGTAGTCAATGCAAATTCTCCATGATCCATCCTTATTTCGTATGAAAATAATAGGCGCTCCCCATGGTGACACACTTGGGCGTATAAGTCCTAGGTCTAGCAACTCCTTTTGTTGCATTCTCAACTCCTGTAACTCCGAGGTTGACATTCGATAAGGTGTTCTTGCTATCGGTTCAGTCCCCGATTTTAGGTCTACAGTAAAATCTAATTCCCTCTCTGGTGGCATACCAGGTAACTCCTTCGAGAAGACGTCGACAAACTCTCTCACCATCGAAAGGTGTTATAGACCTTTTGCCACTTTCTTTTCATGTAATGCAAGGATCGCATAAAGCTTACACCCCTTGTGCATGCTCTTTCGTAGCTACAAGGAAGAGATGAACCTCAGGGAAACTCCCTGGTTCCGACCTACAATCACACATCTCAATCCCTCATCACAGACCAAGCTAAACCATTTCATCTTACAGCCGAGTATCACCTCATGTGATTCCTCCCATTCCATACCAATAACGATGTCATAATATCTTAGGATTGTGACGTACAGGATGGCCCTGGTGACAAAATCTCTCAGGTCAAGGCTAGATCCTGTAATCTTCAGTATCACCTAGAACTATCAAATTCTAATGGTTTGGTCAATGACAGTACTTGACGTCTTGAGAACAGTTGACTGGTGCTGTGCCTATCATTTAGTCACCACCGCATGAATCCGATGGGACTTTCCCAAATCTCCCACGGTGGTGGGTCCGACTGATCCATATGCTCTAGTCCTCATCACTAGGTAGTCGCACTGGAAATGTGGCTCCCCACATTCCAACACACTTTCTTCGGTCCATAATTCTTGGTACCCAAAGTAGAAGTTGAATCCTAACACTATGTCCAACACGAACTTGTTGACCTTAAGTTCTCTATAATTTGGAGAGAAGCATCTCAAAAAAACTCCAAAATGGGCCTCATACCGAGGCACCATATAACCGCCCTGTCCTAAGGCATTGAAATTGTTGAGTTGACACTCAACGAATTCCTCAGAAAGATATCTGTCCTGGATCCGCTCCTCGAATAGTTCCCATGACGTGTCTTCGTTGACTATGTTCAAAGTGGTAGGACTGTCTTCCACCCTAGAAGAGTGCTCCCCTTCAGTTGAAATACCTCCATGCAGACCTTCATGTTGGAGGTATAGTCGTGAAGTGAGAAGCATGTTGCCATACTCTCCCACCATGCCTCGACGACAATGCCATCCGGGGCACCCAAGAACTCGAAAATTTGACCTTCTTGAGTTCGCAATGAAAACTAACGATACTAGTTGGGCGTGCTATGGACCCTCAGGGATACAGGTGCCTTGGCCTCATCTCAGTATAGATGGTGAATCAAGGCCTCTGACAATCTCTGGAAGTACCTTGTCAGACCATCATCATCCCTTATAATAATCGGATCCATCCCAAGGACTTGCTCCTCCCCTTTGGGGTTAGATTCTGAGGGCGCGGGCTCTTCTGGATGCAACCCACCTCCTTCCACCACACCACGCTACGAACCTCAGTTGCGTCCTCTAATAGATATCACCACATGGACACGTTAAAGTTTTTAGTTAGAGCTAGGCTAATAATCAAGGGTTTACTACAATGGAAATATCAGTGATCCACAGTCATAGGGTTGAACCCTCTCTGATACCATATGCAAAGACCCCAAATCATTACTATTGCAAGCAATGCGAAAAGTGAATTTTTTTGTGTGTTTTTAGGAAATAAGGCAACAACGACAATAATTGAACCACATAACCTGACGATGAACGCATGCACATCAATCAGGCAACAAACAACAATGTCTAAACACACTAGCACAATGAGCAATAGGGAGAAACATGTGTAGATCAAATAGAAATGGCTAACTGCCTAACACAAACATGACAGTGCCCACAAGCTAACGGACAACATCCACAATCCCAACACAATGGTCTCGACGCCCAGTCCCTAGAACCTCTATGGCATGCAAAACCCAATTCATGAAGGCATTACAATCCAAGCGCCAACACAAACTCACAATGATCAACCACATCCACAATGGGAAGCACAAACTCCAACCAAGTTATCCTTTGCTTCTATCCAATAGGGTGTGACATGATCCCCTCATCAGGAATCATGTCGTCCCTAGGTGATAGGTATGACCATAACCCTAGTGCAACATAACCTATCTGGACCAAGGACTCTAGATGAATCCAACGCTATAGGATTCGGGTTACTGACAAGAAGACTACTGATCCAAGCACCCAATCGACAGGTCAATGAGATGAATATGACAATCATATGACACAATAAATTCCTAGCATAAAAACATAATGTAATTTCGCAGAGTAAATGGTAGAACATATGTATAAAAACCGCACAATAAACTCGCCAGGAAAAGCATGAAAGCGCAGACTTAAATTATTGACAGGAATGGACCAAAATGTAGGGATCAACGCAGAGGATCATAAGCGGTTCTTTGCGGGAAAGGAAAAACAATCACAGAGAAAATTAGTCGCAACAAGACACAAGACAATAACTCAACTAGGAACAATCAACAGGGGTAGACAACTGGGCAACACCATCCTTCGCTCATCATCCACACACAGAAAAGCAAAGCATTGGGATCTATAGGTCTATTAACACCGAAGTGATGAATGTTGATCCGGCTCCTGGCCAACTAATCAGGCGTGGACTGATGATCTAAGGACGAGGTCAAAAGATAAATCACAATCTCTTCATAATAATCCTTAAAACAGACATACCTATCATAATAGTCAGGGATCGATTGCCAAGGAAGTCAATTCAAGCAGCGAGCTTAAGGCTATGGTGAAATTAAGTTCTCCATTAAACGCTAATTAACACACTTTATTCAAATAATTAAAAGCACAAAAAATGACATCACAAGATCAATATTAATCTACCATTCAAAATAAAATCATGTGTACTATATCCCGATTCGACCGCTCCGAGTTGTTGTCCCGCGTGCTCCATCCCACTCCGTCTTACTGACCACTGTGACTTCACCAGTACCTCCTAACCAATGCTAGGGGAAAATTAGTTCCCCTTAGGCCCCCAAGCTTCAAAAGGGGCAACACAAACTAAATCAATGAACAACTAGCTCCCAGATCACCTCGCAAGGCCGAGCTGCCACTCACCACCGTGTTGGGTATCCCAACTCCCATAAGATAAGTTAGTCAAGTAAAAAATTCTCCAGTGTAACATTACACATCTAAGAATATATCCATACTTCTGCTCCTCCCTCCTTTATATAGAGTTTCTAAGTGATTTATTTCTCAAATTCCCATTTAATTTAATTTTCGATATAATTTAATTCARAAAAATCCTCCCYGTACAYGTGTCACCCATCCCCTTCGTTGCACTAGAAATCAATTTCATTAATTATTTAATTACTCCTATTTCCCTCACCCACCTAAAAGAATTCCTAGAATCACTCCTAGGTGTCCCCATATTCCATTACACATTTTAATGACTTATGCCCTTGCTAAATTCCTAGTTGAGTTCAATTTAGAAAGTTCTTAAAGGCAAGATTCCTTACTAAGTTAGTCATTCTTCTTTTCCCTTATGTTTATCTTTTTTTTTATGTTTCCCCCTTTTCCATTTTCATCTAAACTCAAATTAGCAAGTGTATAAAATCACCTTTTTCCGCTTTTTTTTTTAATTAATAAATTTTAATTATCATAAGTAACAAACAATCAATTCCCATTTAAAATTTTAATCCCTCCATATAATTTGATTTAAATAAATTAATTGAATTTCTTACCCCATTTTCGTCACATTTTTAATTATTATTATTATTATTATTATTATTATTATTTTAACCACTTGTATCACTTAGACCTAGATTTTAATTTCTGAGGCTGGGCGACATTTTTATTAGGGAATTTGTTTTTAAATCTTTCTTATCACATCATTCATTCTAAGGCCGTCTAGGTTTATTCATTTATTACTTAACAACACAATGTTCCCTTCAGGACGCACTAGGTGTTCCAAGGGTTCCACTCGCCTCATTCTATTTCTCTTGCATGACGTGCCCTTCAGGACGCACTATGTGCTCCAAGGGTGACACTTTCCTCTTTCCATTTCTTATGCAACGTTCCCTTCACAATTGACTATGTGCTCCAAGGGTGCCACTCGCCTCTTGAATGACTTGGTAGACATAAAAAAAACCCTGGAATCAATACTCCACCAGGTGATCTTGTTGGAGACTAAGGGTTTCTAAGGAATAAGGCCCCTGCCTTCTTGTGCACCCCTTAGAATCATCGCGAGCGACTGTCGTAGTCTTTCCTCACGACGTCGTGAATCTTCACGAACTAGGTAGTCATTATCCTACAGTTTGAGCCACAACGGGAGTGCTAGTAGGTTGTGGTAGGGATGCTATCCACACCTCTCCCTCAATGTCTCTGGTAGTCATGCATGACCCCTCTACTCCACATGTGAGTTTGGTCGGCAAGTTATCGTCAGCCTGCATCAACAATGAATCATGTCATAGATAAAATCCATAATCATAACATTTAATCAGATGCACATATGTCAAATATACAACAATCAAACCCCAGTTGTCCACTCCCTCACTCGATCCGGAGTCCAAGGGTTTCATCGATGCCTCTGCATCTTCGAGGTCCAAAATCCTACACACTCAGGAGAATCAAGTCAATAGTAGTTGTCTATATCAATACAACAAAATAACATGTCATCATATCCAAAATGCTTCATAATAATAATCAAACGCCCAATAGTATAATAACCCGGATCACTTGCAAGCAAGTGTCCTCAAAGAATAAGTTCACTCAGTGCGTGGAAGAGCAGGATGTTACATTTTGGAACTGGGAGGCTGGCTGAATTGGTTTCCCCACAGGGCAATTCAATAATTACAGTCTAAGATAAACAATCAATGCTGTAATTTTTTAATCTGAAAGGATTTTTATACAAAACTTACGTACAAAAAAACAAAAACAAAAAACATATCTCATATTGTCGTTTATGTTTAATGATACATCATTATGTTCTAATCAGAATTCATTGTGCTTAAGTGTTGTAATGATGTCTTTAGACATGACCTCTCTTATTTGAAGTTTATTACTCTTTGTTTATCCTGTAGATCTTGTTTTTGGTCCTTTCAGTATTACACCCAATCCCCAACACTTGTATCATTGTGCCTAGGTTTTATTCATGGCCCTTAATATTAAGAAGGTTCAAGAAGGGTAGAGCACATTCTTGTTAGACCTCTAAGAACATTCACAAGTATTCTTAGACCTCTAAGAACATTGAATATAATGTGTGTGAGTTGTTTCTATTCAAAATTTTTACACACGATTGATGACTTTAACATATGTGTTTATTGATTTCGTTTCCTTGGAATTAGATTCATAATTACAAACCTAGTGGTTTGGGCTACAAATACATCAAAACCTCCATTTTTTTTGAATGGATCTCAATATCTATATTTTTCATGTTATTTTTATATATGCTACACAAATCTATTGTTGATGAAACTACATAGATATAGGGTCAACTATGCATATTTCAATTATATAATTTTAGAAAAATATTGTTTAC
>JZKD02S1769382.1:28779-60440 GCA_000966675.3 Picea glauca | reverse complement strand
TTTCTTTAATTTACACACTAAATGTTCCTGACCACTTTTCACAAACCCCTCTAGTTGAGTAAGGTAAACCTCCTCCTTTAACTCACCATTCAAAAAAGTAGATTTTACATCTAATTGGTGAAGCTTCCAATGGTACTTTGTAGCTAATGCAATTAACAATCTTATAGTATTTAATTTAGCTATTGGTGCAAATGTTTTGGCATAATCAATGCTCTCTTTTTTTTAATACCCTTTCGCCACCAATCTGGCTTTATATTTATCTATACTACCATCTACTTTGAATTTAGGTTTGTATATCCATTTACATCCTATGGGCTTTTTATCTTTAGGAAATTCAGTGAATTCCCAAGTTTTGTTTTTCAATATAGAATCATATTCTTCCTCCATTGGTTTTCTTCACTCTTCATGTTCATTAGCTTCATTAAAACTCATGGGTTCTATAACATTTGAAATATTACTCATCAGAACATAATCTTTATATTTTTCAGGTAGACGAAACTGTCGTGAAGATCTTTTCAATTCGTTGGTGACTTCTTCTCCGTTTTGTGAAGATTCTTCTTCATTGTTGGATGTATCCATGTCACTGGGTGCCTTTTCCTATTGGTGCTTCTCTTCTTTGACCTCTTCATCTTCAAGAAGTACATGCCATCCTTCATGATTGTTTTCTTCATTATTTCCTTCTGCATGTTCATGGAAGATTACATCTCTACTTGCAAACACTTTGTGAGTAGATAGATCAAACACTTTATATGCTTTATATTATGAACAGTACCCTATAAAAATATATTTGATAGCTTTAGCATCAAGCTTTTTCATGTTCTCCTTTGGAATATGTGCAAAATATTTACACCCAAATATTCTCAAATTATTAATTGTTGGTTTAGAATCATACAAGGCTTCGAAAGGAGTTTTATGATCAAGATACCTTGTTGGACTTTTATTCTTTAAATAAACAGCAGTGCTAATGGCCTCATCCCAAAAAGCATTTGAGAGATTCTTACCTTTCATCATACTTCGTGCACATTCCACCAGAGTTATGTTTTTCTTTTATGCAACTCTGTTATGTTGTGGAGTGTGGGGTACTGTAAATTGTTGTACTATTCCATGATCTTTGCAATACTTGATGAAGGTCCCTAATTTGTACTCTCGTCCTTGATCTGAGCGGAGGATTTTGATGGACTTTCATGTTTGTTTCTCCGTCGTGTTTTTAAATTCCTTAAAATATTCAAAAACATAACTCTTTCTCCCAAGGAAATGCACCCATGTGTACCTTGTGCAATCATCAATAAACAATAAGAAATAATAAGCACCTCCTAGCGACCTTGTCTGCATTGGTCCACAAACATGAATGTGCACAAGTTCTAATAAATCTTTTTTTCTCCTATCGGGATTAGAGGGGAATTCATCTATGTGCATCTTTCCTAATACACAACCTTCACAAGCAGCATACTCATTCTTCAACATAGGGAGTGCTTCAACCATACTTTGTTTTTGTAATAACAACAAATCATGATAATTAATGGGACCATACCTTTGGTGCCAAAGATTTTTTGTAGGCATAGTTGCAGAAGTCAATGCTTGTTGATTCTTGTTAATGACATCAAGTTTGTACAGACCTCCAACTCTGACTCCTGAGGCAACAGTTCTGTAATGATCCTGCAAGTCCTTCACTATACAATGTGTCTTGAAGCATTCGACCTTCAAATTCTGATTTGTAATTGTGGACACAGAAATCAAGTTTTTCTTTATCCCAGGGACATACACAACATTGCGAATGTGTCTGAAAGTACCATTCGAAAGTGTTACTGGAATATCTCCATATCCCTTGATTTGATAAGAATGATCATCTCCAAGATAAATATGAGCACCATTATGTGTTTCTTTAAAATTTATATACCAATTCTTATTACATGTCATGTGAATTGAAGCTCTAGAATCAACAAACCATGCGTCAACGTCATCAGTTTCAGCAGACAATGCAGCATTAGACACAAACAATGTGAGATCTTTTGAATCAAAATTCAGGTTTTCTTCTGCAAAATGTCCTGAATGTTTTTTATTTTTACTCCTAGCCTCATCATCATTTTTCTTCTTATAACATTCTCTAGCAAGATGCCCAGTCCTACCACAATAGAAACACTTAGGTTCATTTCTACTAGATGGCATACCTTGATTTGGCTTTGGAAATGACTTCCTCTAGAATAAGGTAGAAGCTTTCTCTCTGGCCGCAAGGCCTATTATAAACATTTGATAGTCCTCTAGCATTCCATTTAAGGCACTTGTAACAAGATCAGTGTTTGACACTTTTTCTCCTATATCTCCCAATTTTTATTTCATGTCTTTAATTCACCCAAGAAAATTACTAACAGACTCATTTATATCCATTTTAATACTTAGCAATTTACTCTTCAAAAAAAAATGTGATTTGTATTATTAATCTCATACAAATTTTTAAGTGCTTTCCAGGTTTCTTTAGAAGTCTTAGCATCTCTAATGTGAGGAATTATATTATCTTTCACAGACATTCGTAATCGCGTTGGGTCGTGCTTCATCTCCTTTCGCGGTCGTCCATACACCATAACCTTCCATCAAGATCTGCATTTTGAATTTCCAATTAACAAAATTCTAGCCATCCAATGTATCGGCTTCATTGAGATAATTTTCAACCAGTGCATTCTCCATCCTTGCAAACTCTTTCACGCAGCAAGATACGATACCTCATAACAACAATGAAACTTATAGCTCAGAAAGTGATCTGGCTTTATCTAACACTACCCTTTTGCCACCAATTGAGTATACGCAGAGGAGGTTTTACAATTATGGCAAAGACAAAAAATGTCAATTCTAGCTGCGGCTTCAAATGAAGAAACTATTCCCACACTAATGGGATCGCTTGCCTTCATAAGTCAAATTTTCTAGTGGTAGGTCGCTTCTCCACCGAGAATGTTGGCGGGTCTTCTTTTATCTATTGTTCTGGGTGCACTTGGGGACCACCTTGCTCAGTCTCTCCTCTGCGCAGCTTCACATACAGCCTTTCCTCTGCACGGCATCACATATGTGCACGACAGACCTCAAATCATCAAACGGCCTGGTACCTGATTCGAGGCAGAAGGAAATAAACTTAATCTACAGTCCGATCATCAAATGGAGGTCGTGAACAAGTGGAAGTCGAGGAGGTTGTTGTTGATATCCTCCAGCGAACTAGCGAAAGCTTTTGCACTGGCTTTACCGTGGAGATCGAGCTCGAATCCCAACAGCCACACCAGAGGAAATCCGTGCAGACCCCTCAGTTCCTCTCTATGCAGCTGGCAATAGAGATCCGAGAGCTGCAGATCTGGGCGCACCTCTCTGGTAGCAGATAGCTCAACAAACAAAAAACTTTCACGCCTGCAGATCGCAAGCAGACTTTCACAGAACACGACCCAGCACATGAGGTTTGGCCCCCCAATAAGTGTAGCGACCCTCACTTCTGCCAGTCCAGTCAAGGGGAAAATGCGCCCACCAGAGAAGAGAGTAGCGATCTCTTCTGCCTCGGCTCTGATACCAACTTGAAATAAGAAGAAATGAAATGGAACTGGCTTCTCTCAGGCAAGGCAACACCTGGAGTCCATCAAGGCAAAGCAACACTGAGCATTTTATTAAATCAATGAGGAGAACAATATATATGATGACATTTAGTTTAAACGATTGGAACCATTATTCGTTTTAGACAACTAATCTCCATTATTTATAAGTACAACTGCTTGTTTTATTGGTGAGGTTGATCTCTTGTGTTGTTGCAACTCCTTGGGCTGGAGATGCAAGAAACTCTTCCTCTTTACTCTTTACTCTTCACTCTCCACACTTTTTTCTTCGTTGTGTGGTTTCTAAGGTAAAGCTCTCAATAAAGTCGCCATCACTTCACTTCCCACCGTCCACTCAACTTACAATGGTGGTAAAAAATTTGTTGTTGCTACAGGGACTGCCTGACATACTCCTCTCCATGTGCCTCTAAGTTTGATGTTGGGTTAGGGAAGTCTTCTTGCCATTCTTCCTCTGAAACCATTCAGGTTTGTGGCATGTGGCTTTCTTCTCCTGGCAAGATACTTCATGATGATCTTTCTTCCCACAAAATGAGCATACCATTGAGTACCAACAACCAACAGGGCTATGGCCTTTCTTCCTATAGCAATCACAAACAAGGGATGCATACCCATGGTTCTTCTTCTTCTTCTTCTTTTTCTACTACTACTTGATCTTCTTGTTGCTTCTTCGAAGTAATGGTGTAGGCTAATTCTTCGAGCTCTTCTCATCACTGTCGTTCTGTAATCCACCACAAAAATGTTGAGGTGGTAGTGAGTTGGCACCTTCATTTAATGTTGTTATTTCTTATGATGAGCAAGTCAACTCTTTCATGTATTTCACCTTCATGGTCATGGTCATGGTCATGGGTTTTTCCCCTCTACCATCAAAACCTAGGCATTCATGCTTGAACCTTGGTGCAACTACAATGGGGCTTAGGATGCCTTGTCTTCTCTTTCCTAGCCCTTGTCCATTGTAGCCCATCAACCTTAAAATTTTGGAACCAATGTCTCTAGTATGTTTTTCAAAATCACCCAAGTGCTCTTGAAAAAAGTTTAAGGAAGGTGAGCTTACCAGAGTCGTCTCGGTCATGGTTCTAGCTAAGGCAATGAAAATAGAAGGTGGCCTTGCTTCCAAGTGCTCTTGGAAAGTTGCTTAGAGCTTTGGCAAGACCTTCTCCTTCTTCGCCAACTCTTATTGTAGTTGAGTCTTCATCTGAGTGAGACTATCTTTTTTCAGCTATTCAACTAGATGACCTTCTCTCCTAAGTGTACAAGTTGAACTCTGCTCTTGTCCCAATTTGTCATAACCATACTAAGGGAGTCTTGGTGTTCAACAAACGGTTTCTTTAGCAATGGTACCAGTCTTGTTGAACTCTCATGGTTCTTCTCCATCTCTCTCATCCTCCGGTTGAACATCTAGACATGTTCCTTCAAGTGCGTGTACTCTTTTTGAAGATGAGCATTGATGGCCCTTAAGTCTTCCAACCTTTATGTGTTTGATTTACCCATGCTAAGTTGGCGCTCTCTTCAAAGTTCCGACAGATGCGTCATGATCAAAGATTCAACTGCTCTAATACCAATATGATCCATAAAGGAGCAACTTATAACCCACTTGCTTCACCAACATGGATACTATGTGGGCTTAAAATCTTGATCTCTTTTATCAATCTTATATAGAGAGCTTTGTCTTCAGAAAGGTTACTAGGCCTCTATTCTTGATGAAAGTCTAAATGCAACACTACACTCTATCTACGGAATGGCTACCCAGCCTTTGTTCTCAATGTAGCCTTTGCATTTTGCTTCTAAAAACTCTAGTCATTCCAACAATCTCTTGTGCCAATCAAAACAAACCTCTCCTTTCTTGCATAGTCTCGAAGGATATATGGTTGCTCTAGTCTTCAAATCTTCCCCTCGCTAGAAAGCTATTAAACCAAGACAAATTCAGTGATGCCCTCTATTTCTTCATAACACTCTTTAGCTCAAAAAAAAAAACTCGCTAGAAAGGCCCTCTATTTCTTCATAACACTCTTTAGCTCAAAAAAAAAACTCGCTAGAAAGCTATTAAACCAAGACAAATTAAGTTATGCCCTATATTTCTGCATAACACTCTTTAGTTCAGAAGAATAAAAAAAGACAAGATTGAGAACTATGGCACCATTCCCAAGCAAGTCCATAGTTCTATACAACCTCAAACTACTTTCGTCTTAGACTCTATATCTCATCTCTGGGATGATAATTTTAGTTCGGATTGTAAATGTAGCTCCCACAAAACTTTGGAGTTGTACATTGTTGCTAGCTCACAGTTCTTCTCCCGTCACCATTTGACTGGAAAATTTGAAAGCATGCACTAGACTTTCCTTATTTTCTTTACTCTAATGAGTTTGAAGCGTTGGTCTGCATTTTGAATGGCTAGGCCCAAGAATTATGAGCACAAAGCCCAACAAATTGCTATAAGACCAGTTATGAACCGAGATTGAAGAATAGCATTGAGCACTTCAGCCCTGGCATTTCTACGTACACCTACATATCATTCCTCATACCTTTCACCACTCTAATCTTTATCACTTGATCCTACATGATCATAGGTCATGTAATTAACCAATCAATCCATCCACTATGAAGCATTCCTGCCATAGTTATCATATGTATAAGCATTCCTGCCATAGTTATCATATATATTTGTTTCAATCTGTGATATTTGATCGCTTCAATTTTATTTTTTGGTTGTCAGGTAGAGTAACATATCAAATAAAAAAATATGCTCAGAAATTTTACAGAGGAAGACGCAAAGGCATATCAATAACTTTACAGCAAATAGGATCAACTATAAATTTCTGGATCAAAGTCCAGAGTAGTTTGCAATTGTTGTGGGTGTTCGTACGGCCGCGTGAGGCCTCACCTGCTGCTTCTCTTCTCACGGACAGCCTGGGTATGTCCACCCACGACATCCAGCCAACTCTAAAGATTCAATTCGATCAAGACAACAATGAAGGCACTTCATGCTGCATTGATTTCATCTCCGACAAACCGACTTCATCTTTAGGCGAAGTCAATTTCCATATTGACAGTCTGGTTATACAAAGAATGGGCTAGCGATCAATAGAGGGTAGATTGAGCTATGGAGTTCTCCCCAACGATGTCATCCACCACGGAATTAAGAGACTCGGAATCTAGAACACCCAACAGTGATGCATACGGCCTATAAGAGGGTACGTGTTGCCTATGTGAATGCCCAATGGTCTTGAGGATAACTGTACTACTGAATCCAAGGGACGGTATTAGCAACTAAGGAGTAACAGCTTTAATTCCTAGGCCATTAATCTCTTAGAAAACATAGATGGATGAAATACATTGTCGGAATCTGTATATATGTGAATTACCAGACAACATGCTATGGTTCAACTCGGCGATCATAGCCATTGACTTGAGCAAACAAGGGATCCATTAATCCATATTAGAATGCCAGCAACCATTAGAATTAACATCATCAAACCACTGAGTCCGAAAATTGAAATGTCCAACTCCTTCAGTATAACAATAACAATGAGAAGATCATGCCACATGGAAATGTCAAATGCACAAACAGTAATACAATAGACATGGCAATTTAAAACATACCACGAGGACACAACAATGAAAACAGGCAACCAAGACGCAAAGAGTTTAACCAATGTTCAATGGTTGCTTAGTGTTCTTATTCTGTCAATTTCTAGTTACAATCCTCCTCTTCCTTACCAAAAGACCCATTGAGAATGAGAATTGAAGTAAAAGAAGAAATAGGGAAAGATGGGGTAATGGAAAGGCCAACAAACATGACTTTTCATTTCCAATTTCTTATTATATTCTCTCTTATTTTACTTTTTATTTTTCATTTATTCTCTATTTTTTTTTGTCTCTTTTGTTTTATTGGTTTTTTACATTTACATTGTTTTTCATAGTTTAGATAACTTTTTTTTAATTTTTCAACTTTGTTTATAGGTACTGAGTCTTACAACCAATTGTTTGTTTTGATCCATTTCAAATCACACCTCTTCCATTGAGACATTTTTTTTATCTCCAAAAGCTTAAAGGAAACCAATATGGATCAATGTGTCTTTTGCTTGCTTCTCTGGAACATCGCTCTAACTCTGGCTCATGGCTACAGATCTAACTCTATCTTTGGCTTATGGCTTTGGTTCTGGCTATGGCTCTGGCTCTGGTTGTTGGCTCACGTGTCCCCTCAATGCATAACTTTGTTCCTGACTCTCAACTCAGAGTAATCTCTAGATCTGAACTCTGCAATCAACATCCATTCCCATCTCTCTCAGACTTGTAGACAATCCATCTTGTCAATCAATGAAGCCAAGTTGAATGTTGGTTTGTGTTCAATGTGACCTCGACAAGCCATGCCATCACATAACAATTCCACAAGAGGTTGTGTGGTTGTTTTCTTCTGTTAGGACCAATTACTTCAACATGGAAAAACGATATGCAACCATGTCAATTGAATCATTGGCTTGCATACCCCTACATGTCGGTTATAGGAGTCTTGAGCATTGATAAACTAGTTCATTCATTGTTGAGTCATTCTTTAACAAACTTGCAATAAAAGAAATGTTAGACTAAATATTGTAATGAAAGAAATGTTTAGATCCATTTTGGATCAATTAACCACTTCATCAACTTCTTAAACAATTGAATCTTTGGACCTTCAATTCTTCGGCAAGAAATTTGACACTCATAAACCGACTTGGTTTGGAGTAGTCTAGAATATTGAAGGTGATGCTCTATTTATACCTTGAACCTTTTCTATTACTATTGAATTTTAATGTTCTCAATGGTCTAACAATTGTTTTGGAAAGATCATTATTTACTTATTTATTTCCTCTCATACATTTATGAATGTTTTCTTTTGTAACTACAAGAGAAAAACGTTCTAGTTCATATTCACTTCAAAATCTTTGTGCATTTTTTTGTGCTTTGCAATTTTTAAATGTGGTAAATGTATTCATCAAAACTCGTCTTCCTTGATAATTCATTGTTAATAAATGAGAATGACTCCATCTCATAAATAGTTAAAAATCATTAATAATATCTATATCAACCACTTATATTAGATAGTTGTGTCATAAGAAGCACCAATCATGAATTTCTCTTGCTTCACATGCCTAATTTTTAAATTTATCAACCTATATTCCTTTTCATTTGATTTGATTCTATCAATTAATCCTTAGTATAAATTTATTTTCTAAATATCAACTACATAAAAATTTAGTGGTGCTAGTTGTTCCTCTAATTCATTTGTTTGGTATATGCTCAACACTTCAAGATGTTGACACAATATCTTTTTCTTTATCAATTGATCCATCATTCGCACACATTGTTTCTTTAGTCTTTCAATCCCCTATATAGAATCATGTAAATGTTCTTAAATATATTGATTATTTTGATTGGCATTTTGCAATTGTTTTCCTCCCTTGCCCATGTTTGAGAAACTTACTATCTCACTCACTTGTAGATATTTTCTTTTTTCCTCAATCTTAGGGTGTCGAATACTACTAATCATGCATCCCAAAGTGTTTTTCCACTTATATGCAATTACAATTATTTGACCTATTTAGGATCATAAAAATAATCTTATTGATACTCCACCCTTTTACCTTTTACTTTCATAAAGGGACACAAATATGTCATGTTTAACTCAATTATTTAAAACTAAGAACACTTAAACTTTGATTTTATTGTAATAAGCAAAATTACTTGTATCCTCTTTAATTCGCAATTTTTAACTTCTCTTCTATGGATTATTGTTTGTCAATTATTTATACCTTAAGAACGTGTCGTAAGGAATGATGACCATAAAGCATCACCTTATGAGGAATTTGCACCAATTCACCTTGTATTCCTTTTTGTCAAATTACCACTATCAGTCTCAATTCACCTTGTATCTGCTTTTTTCAAATTAACACTATCATCATGTAAGAAAGAAATGTCGATCACACATCACGTGTATGATGTACCTATAACCCCTTTATTCATTTTCAGGCAGGTAAAACACAAGGAAAAATATAATTGTATTATGTCGATGTCCTCTAAAATGTTGCACTTATCAAGAACATACAATCTCCACTTTCAAAGAGGGGAGGTGGTCCCTTTGCAATCTCTTTACAAATTTGATTTATTTGTATATAACAATTTTGCAAAGATTGAGCTAACGCTTTTAAACATCTCTTCGGGAAATTCAAAAGATTGGCTAATGTTCTTAAAGTCCTCTCCAAGAATTTCAAAAAATTGCCAATGCAAACTCTTGTTTCAAATGCAATGTTAATCCCAATAATCCCTTTGCAAATTACAATTTTGCAAAGATTAGGCTAATGCTTTTAAAGATCTCTTCAATAATTTCAAAAGATTGAGATAATTCTCTTAAATTCCTCTTTGAGAACTTCAAAAACTTGCCAATATAATCTCTTGCTTCAAATATAGTTCTAGTCTCAATAATCCCACTCTATATATTTAACCAAAGCAATTGTTTAGCACCTTATATTATACCTCTCTTATTTGATTGCTTTACAATTACTTTTCAATATAAAGGACAAATCATTCCTTTGGCAGATGAATGTGTGATAAAATGATCCAAATTGGATCTTGGCAAATGTTTGTAAATGTTGTAAATAAACATGTTTTTTTACTTCGTTTTATTTTGTCTTCTGGCACAATGGGGAAGTGAAACGAATAACTATGATGGTTAGCCTTCCAAAGGCATCCATTAAAAACAATGAGGGATGTAGTGAAGAAGGCAACAAAGGGAGATGCAAGGAGAAAGAGGGAAGGACGGTAGCAGAAATTAAATCTCAAAGAGGGCATCTTGCTTGAGGTTGAGTGGACAAAGGAGTTAATGTGCATATTCACTCGGTGTATTTGAGCCATGGCATGCTGCAATTTTGATCTTCATCGTGAGTAACAATACACAGAGTCTTTGTATATCTCACACATCTGTAATATTCTCTTGAACATAATAAAATGTCCAGTGAATGTTGGGTTTCTAGAGTAAAACACGGTCTCATATGTGTGTTTTTACTCTGCAATATGTTGGGTATGCTACTGTGAATAGTTATTGAGTTATTCATTGAGTTATGATTCAATTTTAATGCTTGATCACTAATTAACCTAGCCTATTGTTGAGTGAAAGATAGACTATTTTAAATGTTGCATGGTCTTTGGAGGGACAACATAAGTCTACTTCATTGAATTTGCCACTGGAGTTGGTCATTAAAAACAGAAAACAAACTTATTTTGCAATAGTCATCTGTGTTGGCGAATTGAGTGGGCTCTCGGTCCCTCAATTACGAATTAGATGGTATCAAAGCGGTTCTTAAGGCTTGCATAACACCTGCATGGTAAACACCCGTAGCTAATACCAAAACAATGGAAAAGCATTGTTTCCAGGCCTACAGAGAAGTAGAGCACCATCAATGGCAGGGCATCATCATGAAGAAGATGACAGGGAAGCCCTAGAGTTCATATTGGCTCAGCTAGAGCAAGGCATTGCTACATTGACAGAGTTGGTGACACGGTTGTTGTTAATGAAGGGTAAGGAAGCACACTCAGCAGAGACTAAGCATGAAGAATACAAAGCTAGCCTGGAAGGTCCCAAAGGCGAGATGCTTGGAAACTCAGGTTATGGAAACAACTTTTCTTCATCTTCCAATATTCCTTTCAAAGTTGAAGCGAAGCTTGAAATACCCATTTTTAATGGACAAACTAATGTTCAAGCCTTGGATCGTTGGTTGAAACAATTGGAAGTTTACTTTGGGCTTTATCAAGTCCAAGAAACACAACGGATTTCCTTTGCCCATTCGAAGATGACTGGACATGCTTTGTTGTGGTGGGAGAGTTATGTGGATGCACTGAGGATAGGCAACAAGATCATAGTGAAAAAATGGGAGGACTTCAAGGCATTGTTGAAGTCACAATTATATCCCTTAAGCTACGAAGAGGAACAGCTCATGAAGTGGTAGTACCTTCGGCAAGAACAGGGACAAGGAGTGCAATAATACACTTATGAGTTTAGGAGGCAGCCCATAGGTATCTCTCTCAATGAGCTAGGAGTGGTTATGAATTACCTTGGAGGACTTTTCATCCATACCCAAAGATAATTGCAGCTTCATGGTGTGAAAAGACTAGACTAAGAAAGCAAGAAGTCTCTCTACATTGAGTTGGACTCCAAGAAAGGAGAGCATCACATGGGCCAAGAAAAAACCAACAAGAGAAAAGACAGGAAGATGACAACCACAGCTGAAAAACGGAGGGATCCTAATAGGCATTACAAACATTGCGATGTAGATGGGCACACAAAAGAGAAGTGTTGGAAAATTCATTAGAAATTACATCCAAAGTGGTTAAAGTCCAAGGGGAAATCCAAGGAAGCTAATGAGAAAAAAAAAAAAACGGTAGAAATCACCTATGATCTGGATGAAGCTATGGTTTGCACCACATTGCAGCAGCCAAAGGTGAGTGGAGATAAACATGCATTATTCTAAATCAAATTTCAAGTGAAGAACCGAAAGGGAATGCCTTGTTCGATAGTGGTTCTCAATGTAATATGGTTTCTGAAACAATAGTTGATGAGCTTGGTCTAAAAAACTATGATCTAATGCAGCCAAGTTCACTAGTATGGTTGCAAGCGAAAAGTGTTATGAGAATCACTCAATGATGTAAAATCAAGTTCACCATGAGTGTCAGCTATGTTGATGAGGTAGAATGTGAAGTTGCACCATTGGACGCATGTGGAGTGATGTTGGGCAACCCCTACTTGTGGGATAGGGATGTTACTTTCTATGGGAGAGAAAACAAGTACTTCTTGGTCAAGGGTGGCAAGGCATACATCGTCAAAGCACATCAAGAGAGAAAGATCATAACTCCTCTAGCAACGAAACAAGGGTAGACAAGCCAAAAACAAGCCACCTTCATCGGCAATGGAATGGTGGATATGTAGAGGCAAATTAAAGCCTTCTTCTTCTGTCTCCTTAATGGTCCAGTTTTTGGAGACCAAAAGCCTTCAAATGGGCAGGTGTGATCCAAATTGAATCTTGGCAAATGTTGTAAACAAACATGTTTTTTGTTTTATTTCATTTTATTTTGTCTTATGGCACAATGGAAAGGTGAAATGAATAACTATGACGGTTGGCCTTCCAAAGGCCATTAAAAACAATGAGAGATGTAGTGAAGAAGGCAATGAAGGGAGATGCAAGGAGAAAGAGGGAAGGACAGTAGCAAAAATTAAATCTCGAAGAGAGTAGCATGCTTGAGGTTGAGTGGACAAAGGAGTTAATGTGCATGTTCACTCTAAGCGAAGGTGTCTTTGAGCCATGGTCAACTGCAATTTTGATCTTCACAGTGAGTAACAATACACAGAGTCTATGTATAGCTCACTCCTCTGTAATATTCTCTTGAACATAATAAAATCTCTAGTGAATGTTGGGTTTCCAGATTAAAACATTGTCTCATATGTGTGATTTTCCTCTACAATATGTTGGGTACGTTGTTGTGATTAGTTATTGAGCTATTCATTGAGATATGATTCCATTTTAATGTTTGATCTATTGATGATTGCAGCTATGTGAGACATTCTCCAACTTACAAACCTGTGAGATGTGGATCATTGCAGCTATGTGGGTCTTTCTCCAGCTTACAAACCTGAGAGAAAGTCCCTAAGAAGGGTACGTGGTTCCTATCTGAGACAGAGTTGGAACATAGAGATGGCCTCCTCCATTTAGAGATTTGAGAAGAACTCCAAATGATTCTCCAGTGGAAAAAGGCGCTCTGTTGATTTAGACGTGCTTGTGGCTAAGCACAAGGTGAACGTGTGAAATCCCAAAGTGTTGGGTGCATCGTCATGAGAACATAAATGAAGATGATGTATTAGCCTCATCTGAGCAATAGAGTTGACGAGAAACTCCAGATGATTCTCATGTGTGAGACAAAGGGAAAGAAGATCTGTTGAGTGGACGAGCACAGGTGAACGTGTGAAGAATTGGTTCTTCTGTGTAATGCAATGAGCCAGAGATATGGAAATCCCTATGGATGTTCCCCTAGTGGATGAGCACTAGTGGGTGTATAAGATCCCTTGTTATATTGTTCAAGAGTCATACCTGTCTGTAACCCTAATTGTAATGTAAAGGGTACAAGTCGGCCCCACCTTAATGTGATTAATAATTAATGTAAAAGATAATTAATATGGAAATTATAAATTATATTTTGAGTTATTGAGGTCGGCCCTATTGTGCCAATAGACACATCATTTGATGTGACAAGTCTTATATAAGTAAAGGTGAATCCCCATTGAGGAAACACACTTATCATTGTGTCATCTCATGATTTCAGAAGTTGTGGTATGAAATTATGAGAATTGCAGCACCCTCTTGTGTGTTAGTTTTGGTGATGGTGTGGGAGGTCTTTCTCTTGAGGAATATAGCAAAGGATTGGCTTGGTTTTCTTCCCTTGTTGAGAAGGGTTTTCCAGGATACTTCTTGTGTACTTGTCCATGGATCTTCTTGTTGTGATCTTGGTTTGTTGCAGTAGTTATGGTTTAAGTAATTGTTGACAGAAAATTTAAAAGGAATACATGAGCCATAGCTCACTGAAAATATAACATGGTATCAGAGCAGGCTTGAAGAATACCATTGCACATTAGAAATTGAAGGTAGAATCTACCAAAACCTTACTATTAATGTGAAGAGAAGAGGGTCGGATCCCTCTTAACTTCCTATGACATAAGATGAAGAGACCGCAACAAACGATGAGGAAACCGCTTCATAAATTCCTGTGATAAATGATGAGGAGATTGCTTCATTTTTTAATTTTTTGTAGTGTATGGGGAGAAGGGTCGGCTATCAAAATGAGGTGGCCACAGGCCTTTCAAAACTGTCGTAGAAAACCCTTAATAGCAGCCATGGTATATGGAGAAGGATCGGACCCCTAAACCATGAATAAAAGAAAGGTTGACCCCTCCTCAACCCTGTGGTAACCTTCCTTAAACTGGTCGCAGGTCTCTAAGGTTGTCGCAGCCTAAAAGGAAAGGGTCGGACCCCTGTTCTGAAAATTCTATGGTAAAAATTATGTGGTGAAGAAAAAGGGTCAGATGCCTTCTAAATTTTATGTGGTGTATTTTCAATGGTAATAGAAAGAACCAGATCCCTCCTTAAAAAAATTTGTGGAAACAAGATTGTTATAGCAAGACATGGGATACACAAAATGTGTCAATTCCCATAAGTTTGCTACAAAGATAGCATAACAATGCCCAAAATTTTGCTACAAAGACAGCATACAAAATAACAATAGGGATTGAACAATGCAAGGGATTTGTAAGTCATTAAATTTTACCTTGAAATATCAATGGAGAGATCAAATAAGAAATGCAAAAAATATATGCCAACGATCCCCTGGACGTTTTTGTCATAGGTTGGGAATGAACTCACAGTTTACCCCACAGCTTGAGAACTGTTGTAGGCTGGGGAATACCAGTGAAGAAACCAACAATCCAAGAGAAAATCAAATTGATGGATTCTCCATGAAACTAGATGCAATAAATTCCTAAATTATTACTAGGACTGTGGATCAAATAGTTGCATCTACTCGTAATAAACTCTACAAATTTGCAGTCAAGATCAGAGTTAGATGGGACAACAAATATGAGGTTTCGACTAGCCTCTGTTGAAAATACTGTTGGAAGGTCAGCTGTGTCAATTTGGAGGTTGTAATTACTTGGAACGAATCACATTACGCACCTGGATCAAGAGACTTGTAAACACTGCAAACTTCAAGATTCCCTCCACATAGTAATTCTAGAAATGAATCTGTTGGTATGTTGTCAAATATGTGACAACATTGTCAGTAACAAAAGCTTGCAGTAGATGTGCACCCTAATATGCATTGTCCAACAACAAGGGCCATGTATAAGTCACTTGACAGTTAACACTACAACAATATAATTGTTGATAGAATCCAGGATGTTGAGTAGAGTTCCAGGCCCAAATCTGAAGGAGTCTCTAAGGTATAGAAGGACCAAGTCTAAGGCTTGTCCTGAACATGCAGAAAGATGCTACTAGACCAGAGTATAGGTGGCTACAAGACAAACAAGCAGAACCTACATTGGTGTACACTCTCAGGTATGCACTCATACATATATATGATTTGCATCATTGTCATAAGGGTATTTACAGGAGGAAGGAACCGTTGGTGCAAATCATGGACCCAGAGAAGTCTCAATGCATTTAGAAGAACAACACAATGGAAGTAAAGACCCCAGGTTTGATTGTTTTTAGATTATCATGCTACATTACAAGTAGGTGTTGTAGTTGTGACAAAAATTCTTAAAATTGTTTTGATTCTAGAAGGTATACTCATAAATATCCTCTAGGAGATATTCTTGTCTTGTTTCCTTTCGTTTGTTTTCTTGTTCCATGCAGGTTAACAACAAAGGAATATGTCACTCCTTCAAGATTTCAGAAGGAGTCACTTGACTCAAGAATGAGTCAAAGTTATTTGAGAAGAAGGAAGAGAAACAATACCTTCTTCCTCTTCAGTAATTCAGAGGGAGATAGCTATTAATACTGTTGATCCAGTTGTTACAGTTGGTATTCCTAGGAACTTTGCAGTGAGCTATAAAAGGCATGTATGGGCTTAAAAAAACCTTACAAGAGGTAGAAAGACAAACAGTTGATGGAAGTGTCGAGAAATACAAAGCGAGATCTATAGCCAAATGTTTCTCACAAACAGAGGGAGTTGTCAATGATGAGACACTTGATCCATGTTGGTGACAAGAGCCTGATCTTAATGACTTATTCAGAAAACCCTGTTGTTAGAGACAAGTAAGATTTGACTTATGATTTTGAGATAAAGGATATGAGTATGACGCACCACTTCTGGGGACAAGAAGTATGACAGAAGACCGATGAGATTTTCCAAAATTCAAGGAAATCATATAGTGGGAATATTAAAAAAGTTCAGTATAACAAAATGCAAAACCACCGTGATATATTTGAAAAGAATGAATAATGATGATTCAAACGAGATTGATCCATAGCTGATTGGATCATTGATGTATCTGGTTAACACCAGATCAAATTCATGCTATGCAGTGAATGTACTTAGTCAATCCATGAGTCAGCCGAGACAGACTCACTAGATAGCAGATGTATTAAGATATATATATATGAGGCACAGTTGGATATGGCCTTAGATAAGACTCCAGTGTGAACTTGAGTTTGTAGGATATGTCGATACAGATTGAGCAGAGAGTACAGTGGACCGGAAGAGCACATTCGGTTGTTGTCTTATCGTGAAGTTTGCCATGATTTTCTGATGCAGCAGGAAACAAAACTCGGTGGCCTTGAGTACCACAGAAGCAGAGTATATAGCATCGAATGTGAGAAGCCATATGGCTTCACAAGATTTTGATAGATTTACTTAACCATGAGATGGATCCTATGATGATAACCAAGAGCCATGTAAAGCTCTTTGAGAACCCATTGTTTCTTGATGGATCGAAACACGATGAGATGAAATATATTTATATCAGAGATATGATGCAGAGGAAAATAGTACACATGTAGTACATTTCTACACATGAGCAGATTGCAGACACCTTCACTAAATTAACTTGGTGAAGAATGCCTCCCTAGTTGAGAGGGAGTTTTGATGATTCCAGCCAAGACAAAGTTCAAAGTACATCCATGTGAGACTTGGAATGATGAAGAATGCCTCCCTAGCTGAGAGGGAATGTTGATGATTGCAGCTATGTGATACATTCTCCAGCTTACAAACCTGTGAGATGTGGATCATTGCAGCTATGTGAGTCTTTCTCCATCTTACAAACTAAGAGAAATTCCTAATAAGGGTATGTGGTTTCTATCTGAGACAGAGCTAGAAAGTAGAGATGACCTCCTCCGTTCATAGAGTTGAGAAGAACTCCAGATGATTCTCCAGTGGGAAAAGACGATTTGTTGAGTTAGACGTTCCTGTGGGTGAGCACAAGGTGAACGTGTGAAATCCCAAAGTGTTGGGTGCATCGTCATGAGAACATAAATGAAGATGATGTATTAGCCTCCTCTGAGAAACAAAGTTGACGAGAAACTAAGATGATTATCCTATGTGAGACAGATGGAAAGAAGATCTGTTGAGTGGACGAGCACATGTGAACGTGTGAAGAACTGGTTCTTCTGTGTAATGCAGTGAGCCAGAGATATGGACATCCCTATTGATGTGCCCCTAGTGGATGAGCACTAGTGGGTGTATATGATACCTTGCTATATTGTTCAAGAATCAGACCTTCCTGTAACCCTAATTGTAATGTAAAGGGTACAGGTAGGCCCCACCTTAATGTGATTAATAATTAATGTAAAAGATAATTAATATGCAAATTATTAATTATATTTTGAGTTATTGAGGTCGGCCCTATTGTGCCAATAGACACATCATTTGATGTGACAAGTCTTATATAAATAATGGTGAATCCCCATTGAGGAAACACACTTATCACTGTGTCATCTCATGATTTCAGAAGTTGTGGTCTGAAATTATGAGAATTGCAACACCCTCTTGTGTGCTAGTTTTGGTGATGGTGTGGGAGGTATTTCTCTTGAGGAATATAGCAAATGATTGGATGGGTTTTCTTCCCTTGTTGAAAAGGGTTTCTCGAGATACTTCTTGTGTACTTGTGCATGGATCTTCTTCTTGTGATCTTGGTTTGCTACAGTAGTTGTGGTTCAAGTAATTGTTGACAGAAAATTTAAAAGGAATACATGATCCATAGCTCACTGAAAATCTAACATGATCACTAATTAACCTAACCTATTGTTGAGTGGAAAATAAACTATTTTAAATGATCCATGGTATTTAGAGGGACAACATAATTCTATTTCATTGAATTTTTCGCTAGAGTTGGTCATTAAAAACAGAAAACAAACTTATTCTGCAATAGTCATATGTCTTGGCAAATTGAGTGGACTCTCAGTCCCTCAATTACGAATCATAAAATGAGATGAATGGCTTATTTAGAAAACAAAAAGCATACATTTATTTCCTTGAATACTATGCATTTGTTGATTTGGCATATAGATTGGCTCAATCATTGGTTCAAAACCTATTTGAAGTAGATCCCTTTACTTGATAGATTGTTGATTGCTTGCAACTTCATTTACTTGTTGATGAATCTTGTGTGCCCTGAGTAAAGTGGAAAAGTGATTTGTGTACCTTGCTATGTGATCCCTTGAAGGAGTGATCTTTCTTGATGCATTGATCTATTTGAGGATTCACTAAATAGATCCTTCAATTTGATGGGTGATTGATTGTAATTGAGCACAATTATTTCTTCTATATTGAGTTATTTAGCAATAAAAACTAATTTATGAGATCAAACTCTCTACTTCCAAGGGGATAATTGAACAATAAATCATTGATCAATTAAATAGCCATCATTTTGTTGCAACATCACGTTTCCTCCGAGAACTAAACCATGTAGATGTTAGATTTTCATTAGTTCCGCTAACAATAGATTTTCCATAGTATTTTTATCTACTTTTAACATTCAATATCATATATTGAAGTATATAAGTAACAGATAAATAAGCACAAGAACACACAAAGATTTATCCTGGGAAAACTCCAAACTTGGGGGAAAAACCCAGCCAACTTTTCTTAGAAAGAATTTTTCCAATATTCCAATGCAACCATGAACAAGCTATATTCACAAGAGCAAACCTACAATGAAGAAACCTTGATAAAAAATACTTATCTTCTTCTTGTCAAACCCTAGTGAGGGTAGACAAATGAGCAACGCCACAAACCTGGCACCAAGATAGCACACCATAGAGTTGGCACCACAATAGGTGCATTACTAGGACTGACACCACAGAGTTGGTAACTGTAACTGCAACTAGCACAAAGAAATTGAGTAGCGCCACACATCCTTAGCACAACTCCTCCAAAGGTAGTGCACAAGAGAGATCACCAAAAACCACCAAGAATATCCTTCTCCAAGAGAACCAGAAACCAGAAATAGTGAAACCGCAGTTGCAGCTACAACTGCTTAGTACACACTACATAAGGAGAACTACCTGACTGTGCAAATTAATATATCACATATAGTATACTATATTTGATACTATAAATACTAATCGGGTATGTGATATATTATATATCACATATAGTATACTATATGTGATATATTATATATCACATATAGTATACTATATGTCATATATAATATATCACATGCCAGATTAGTATTTATACTAATCTGGGCACCTTTCTGGGGTCGACTTCTCTTCTTGGAAATTATATTTCCACTTTATTATTATTTCATGTGGGCCAACTTCTCTTCTGTGGTCTTCTATTTCACTTTATTCTTTTATGGGGTGTTCTTCAACTGTCCAATGGTCTTCCTTTGACTTCTTGGAATCTTCTTCTTCTCTAAGAAAAGTTGTTTAGGAGGAAATACCTCTCGCAGCTACCAAAACATCAACAGTAGATCTCATGACTTCGTCCATCACTTAAAAACAAAGAAAACTCATTTGAGATCTCAGTGAGGTTATCTTAAGACACCTTCACATTGCCTCCAATATGTCTATACATTTTACAAAGATTTTATAAATTGGTTCACTGTAACTTTGGCAAACTATCAATCTTTCACTAATAAGAACTCATTAATGAAGACTTGAATTGAAAAAACAAAAGATACTCATTTGAATAATCACTTGTGTGTCCTTTTTGCGAGTGTTAGATTCAAAAATGAATGTATGTAAGGAAAGAAAAAAAACGGTTTCTAAGTTGTTGCATTCAGATCTTAATTTTCAACAACTTGTTCTAATTATGTTTTATTATTCTTTCTCATATTTTCCTCAAAAAATTTAGAGGGATTCAACAGTTCTTTGAGAGACCTTTCCAATGTTATATTGTTTGTTAATTTCATTGTGTATATTGGTCATAAAATGCAAATTAGTGTGTGCATATCTTGTGATTACGGGTAATCAAGATCTTATGGGATGGATAACTAAAAAATAATGATGAATCTTGAAAACACAAGAATTTTCTAATGCTCATTTGAATCTTCTTTCCAACGCAACTAAAAGCACTAAAAATGGAGATATACTGGGAAAAAATCTCAATTTTACCAACAATGACTCCAAGAAATGAATTTTCTATTGAGCGATCTATCTTCTCCTTGATTTTTTTGTAATTTCAGCACTAGTTCTCTCTTCATTGTTGGTTCAAGTACACGATGGCTTCTCTTAGCATGGGATTCTCTTATCATGGTTTATCTTTTTCAATAGGACAAAGGAATCATTACAATTCTCAAATGTCTATCATATTCATTACAACATCATCACCATTGACTAGGGCCCCCATTGATCACAACCATGGTGCTACTAGGGCCTTAAAACCATAAGTGCAATGATATACCAATTGAAAGAATATAATCAACAAAATAATATTCAAAAAGGCACAAGAAATGACGAAAAAAATGTCTTAACAAGTTCAACTATACAAACATTAATTATATAAATACATAGTACATAGGTGTAAGCACCGCTTGAGCTACATTTGCTTTCATACCAACATCTAATCAGTAAATAAGGCTATGAGGAAGCAAAGTAGGATCTAATACACACTCAAGATTAAAAAATATAACCTAGAATGTGAAATATACATAAAGGCATTGTAGGACTTAATGATTGTATAGCGGGGCACAAGCTTCCAAATCTTTTAGTTTCTCAAGTTTTTAAAGAACCTCATTGTGCCTTCATTCTCATTGGTAATCATTGTACCATTAGCCATTTGGATATTCATTGTGCTAGGAATTCTTTGAATAATGATGATTCAACTAAATATTGCACCATCCCTTGAACTTGTTGGAGTCAACTACTACCTTAACAAGGTTATCCCTTGTGTTATAGATTCTTATAATAGAAACAATTCAACTCAATCTTGCACTTTCTTAAGGAATTTAACCTACACAATTACACTAGAACAATATTTTTTCATTTTCATCCCTATCGTTTGTATGGACCCTTGTTATTCATATTTACTCTAGTCACCCAAATTAGCCCACCATTTGTTACCTCTACTTGAGCATTGGTTGAGAACATATTTTAATTGAGGCATACTATCATTTTGACTTTGTCGAACTAAGTCGTTGTATTGTGATATGTTAGTAAGGCCTTATGTTTTATTTGCATTTCTAAATTGATCGATATAAATAAGAAAGGTGATTCTCACCATTACAAGTATGCAATTTAAAGAGTTTTCTTATATTTTTCGAAGTACTAAAGTGATTGATTTTTCAACTTGCAATTTGTGAATAATGTGAGGCCTTCATAGTGTTTATGGTATAAGATATATTAGTTAAGAAGTTCACTTCTAATTAGTTTAATTTTTGTTCCTATCTCATGTTTGTGAAATGTCCAAGATACTTGCTAAGTGATTGAAAGTACTTCATCACTCAAAAATAAATCCAACAGGGATAATATTAAGCTTTTAGGCGTCTTGACATTTGAAAATTTTGTTGGTGGTAGTATTTTTTTTTCTTCAAGTAAAAATATTATAGAACTTTTCTATAAAGTTTTGTTACTTGGGAGTCATTGTTTATGTTTGTATTTATATTTTTTTCAATAATACTAACAACCAACCTTCTTGGTGAAAAGCCTGGAAAAAGAATCCCTAAAGAATCTTTTATGGGTGGCACCAAAAATAGGTTGCAAAGGCACATCCAACATGCAACTTCTACAAATGCCCCTGATCCACCCATTGAGGATTGTGGTGTAGAAAGGGATAAATTTGTGACTAGGGGACTCAAACCCTCAACACCTAATATCCTCACCTTACAACTCCCTTTGGGGTACAAAGAAAAGGAACAAATAGAATAACTTAAATCAAGTAAGGGAAACAATGTCTTTGACATAAGTGGATGCGACAAAGCAATTAGCATTGATAGAATCTCCAACAGTGTCCCATCAATATGTTGGTTGGATTAAAATAAGGAACAAGAGAAAGAGAAAAGGCATCCCAACAATATGCATGGCCCCAAATGACAGGATCTAAAAGTAGAATACTTTACAAATATTGTAAATCATCCAAGATGGTATTGTGTCCTTTGATGGTAAAAAATTGTAGTTAGTCCTTTAATTACAAATGAAGGGTTAAACATTGAATATTTGACCCTAGATTTGTGCTTTGAATTATAGGGTCAAAATGTCAAATGTCACACCGCACAGCGAATGGGATAACAAATTGTAAATTTTTCATGTCCATAAAAGAAATAATTTACTGATCAAGGAAAAAGAAAAACTTGCATCGCTCTTCAGAAGCTCTGAAGATGGTTAATGGGTAATAACCCAAAGTGTCGGCAAATAAAAAAACCGTGTTGCGATAAGAACCATAAACCTTGATAGGATAAGATGGATTGCATAAAAGTCTTCAATAAAAAGAATAACTCTAATCCAAATGCTTCATTGTTAATTATGTTCCTAGAAATCATAAAATTAATGGAGAGGAACTATTTTATCTTGTTTCTAAAAAGTTGCATAGGAAATATTTGTACCTACTCTAATATCATCCTCATAGATCAATCTCCTTGACACAACACAACCACAACTTCAAAGAGATAAAGTGGTTGACATGCAATATAACTTACTTAGATTCTAAGAGAAATTAATGATAAATCCAACATACTAGATAGCTCCAAGCGAGGGCTCAAACTTTATATGCAAGAAAGGTTGTACATGGACACAACCACTTTCCATTCCTTATCATATAACAAAAGGTCGTGCAATAAAAGTCAAACATGAGCCTAACAATATATGACTCCGATGCCCTAACATTACCATCACCATTAGTATAAAATAATAGAAATCTTAATAATTATGTGGTACTTGTATGCAAATCCTATAGTTCACTCGCATGGTACTCACCATACAAGCCACTCATTTGGTGCCAAACATGCACATCACTTATATGGTCCCTATTGTTTCACTACATAAACCTTTTTCAATAAAAAGAATAGCATTGATCAAAATGATTCATTATTAATTTTGTTCCTTAAAGATCACAAAACTAATGGAGTATAGCTATTTTCTATCATTTCAAAATGGTTGCATGGGAAGGAAGATTTGTATCTATACTATACCATCCTTATAGATCAATATCCTTGACACACCACAACCACAACTTCAAATAAAGACATTTATATTGAAATTAAATGGTTAACATGCAGTGAAGCCTACGTAGATTCTAAGGTTAATTGGTGATGTTTCGGCCTTAGACACACCTGGGCTAATGTGGAAGAAATCTTCAATCCACTTGGTGTGTCCTTGGGGGCAAGTTTCGAGTCAAGGTGTTGTCACCTGATCCTCAACTCCTCTGTCTAGGCCAACTCCTAGCAAAGCCAAGGGGGTAGTCCCTATGAAAAATAATCTAAGTCTTTTACTGACGCAGCCGCAGCCGCAGGCACGCCGCTCACACAGGATCTTCTCTACTCTCGACCCGAAGAACACCAAGGTCCTTCTATTTCCCTATCGGGAAATCTTCACCCACAGAAAACTCTGTGCGATTCCCCTCTCTCTACTTATCGGGGAATCGGAACTCGCAACTTCGCGAGTCTAATGGTTGATCACTGGGCTCTCGAATCCCCGAGACCCGATGGCCAGTCAACTTTGACTTCCTCCTGTCAGAACTTTCCATACTGCGATTTCGCCACTCGCGATATCGAACCACTTGATTTACCGACTTTTGAACCCCGATGCGCCGAAACTCCGATGTGCTCGTGGGTTGACCTTTCAACGGTCCCGTCACCTCTATCTGGATATCGGACTTCACAGGATCGCAAATCCTAATGCCAAAATGTTCGGGACTTTAGTTTCCCTGAACTCCGATACAGCGTGCCACCTGTCTTCCACTAACTCTGGCGGTCCCACACTGGTTACGACACCGTCGGGATATCGCGGATCGCGATTCCAAGCTGCAAGAATACCCTGTCCTCGAAACTCCTGATACTCCGAATCCCGACTCCTTTGAATCTTCTAACACGCGTCCCTACCGATCGACGGTTTTGAGCTCGTCGGGATATCGCGGATCGCGATATCGCAATTCCCGTTGCAACAATTTGGAAGCTCTATCTGCGAATCCCCGATACACAATATACGTGTAGAATCCAACGACCCTCGTGGCCTTGATCAACGGCTCCGCCCCTCCTGAGCTTGGAACCCTTTGGACGTTCTCGCCGTAACCCCCTTGCACCTCCGCAAGATCTAACGGCCATTGGAACTTCACGAAATCTCCTCGGAGGATTTCGACCGTCCGTTCTCCCTGATGGAAGTCTGCGAAATGGTTGAGTGTTTCTCCACGCAACTCGTTCACCTGCACACAATCTTGCAGCGCCTTCTCGAACGCTTCAAACACCACTTCTCTATGCAATCCTTCGACAAATTCGAAGACTCTATCCTTCCTGAGCTTTGCTATGACTTCTGAATCTTAGGAAAGACTCCTTGCACGCACTCCTTGCGGCAACCCTTCCACACGTCTGAGTGATGAAATTCCTTCGACTCTGCGCACATTTGCAGCAGTAATCCTTCAAAGGCTCACTCAGGTTCGCAACCCTGAGAATTTTTACCTGGCCTGCGCACTCATTGCACGGCTCCTGTACCCAACTGCACCTTCTGGGATGAATGAGACAAAAGTTATCTCTATCTGAACCCTCTGTCAACGCACTCCTTGCAGACAATTCGACTGCACTCCTTGCAGGAATTCTTTGGCTCAAATAGAGAAACAATTGAAACTCATTCCATCTCCCTCTCAGACTTCAATTCATACATGAAATCACATACACAGCATATAAAAGAAAACATATGACAGGAAGTAAATATTCATGAGCATATCAACATACATACACAGAGAACAACACAAACCATGAATTTGAATCAGAACTCTTCTATTAATTCAAATGTTTGTACATGGGTGTTTTACACAGCTCTCTGCATCTCTTCTCTGCTCAGGATTTTTTTACAATGATACAATGAGGGTGTCTATATCCGTTTTCCCTCCAGCTCCTAAACTGTCTAGTCTAGAATTAAATTCCTAGCTACCTGCATTAACTATATTAAATGTCGTCTATCTACTTAAGGACGAGAGTTATCCGCTCAAGATCCATTACAATATACAAAGGCGCCTCTTCTTAAATGACTTCATTTAAGATTTGCACAACAAATTCCAAAGTGTTTTCAAAATTTGTGCTGGCTTGTCCAGCTGTCCTCTGCTTCCGCGCTGGCTCGCTTGATGTGCTGGCGATGCTCCTGCATCATACTCCCTCGCTCGAAAAAATTCATGGGATCATGTCCATGAGCTCCTGCACAGTTTTTCCATGCCTCTTTATCTCCTCTTCATTCTCCCAGTTGGCATCTTCAACTGGATGATTCTTCCATTTGACCAGATACTCATAGTATTCTTTCCTCCTGGTCTTCTTACCCACTCTCTTGTCCAGTATGCACTCCATCTGCAGCTTCTCTGCAACTGGAAATTGTTTCACCCACTGGATCACTGGCTGCTCAGTTCCAGTGTATGTTTCCCTAGCCCTATATGGGTATAAATCTGCGACATTGAATATCGGAGATATTCCAATCCCATCCAGTAACTCAATCTCATAATCATTTTCTCCAAATTTTCTCAAGACCTTACATGGTCCGATTTTCTTCATCTTTAGCTTATTGTATGTTCCCCTCGGGAACCTTTCTTTCCTCAAATGTGCCAGAACTAGATCACCAACTTCAAACTGAATTTGTCTTCTGTGTCGATCTGCTCTACGCTTGTACTCCTGGCTTGAACTCTGCAATCGTTGCTTCACCTAGCTGTGAATTTCCTTCATCGCCTCTGCGAACTCTTCTGCACTAGCGCTTCTAGTAGCAGTTTGTTCTGAATCCCTCAGTTCAGAAACTCCTCTCGGCTGCATCCCATAGACAACCTGAAATGGACTTTGCCCTGTGCTTCGATTCACTGAGTCATTGTATGCAAACTCTGCCTGGGGTAATATATTGTTCCATTGGCTATGGTGTTTTGTCACCAAGCTCCTCAGCAAGTCTCCCAGAATCCTGTTCACCACCTCCGTCTGTCCATCCGTCTGAGGATGATGAGCTGAACTAAACATTAAATTAGTCCCCATCTTCTTCCATAAGGTCCTCCAAAAATTCCCTATGAATTTAGTGTCTCTATCCGAAACTATGATTTTCGGCAACCCATGAAGTCGAATGACCTCTTTGAAGAACAGATTCGCGATGTGAGTCGCATCACTGGTTTTCTGGCATGGGATAAAATGTGCCATCTTGGAAAACCTATCCACTACCACAAAGACTGAATCAAATCCTCTTTGCATCCTTGGTAAACCCAATACAAAATCCATGCTAATCGCCTCCCATGGCCTCTTTGGTATGGGCAATGGCTGGTAAAAACCTGCATTATGCTTCCTTCCCTTCGAATGCTAGCAAATTCTACATCTGTCTACAAATATATTGACATCTGCTCGCATTCCTGGCCAAAAATATGACTCATTCAGCTTCGCAAATGTTTTGTCATGGCCAAAATGTCCTACCAATCCACCACTGTGCTTCTCCTTTAATAAGTTCTCCCTCATGGAGCAGTTCGGAATACATAGTTGATTGCCTCTGAACAGCAATCCCTCTTGGATCATGTAGTCTATCCAAGGGCTTCTGTCTCTGAGAACTGGATTCTCAGCTGCTTCATACGCCTCTCCAAAATCTGCATCACCTGTGTACATGTCCCTGAGATCATCAAAACCTAAGGTCTTGACTCGGAACTCCTACAACAGCAAACACTTCATGCTCAAAGCATCAACCACTTTGTTAGCAGTACCCAAAATATGCTTAATCACAAATGTGAAATTCTGCATATACTCTACCCATTTTACATGTCTCTGATTCAACTTCTCCTATTGAGTCACAAACTGTAATGCATGGTTATCACTATACAAAACAAATTCTTTCGGGATCAAGTAATGCCTCCACTTCTTCAGTGCCTGGATGATAGAATAGAATTATTTATCATACGTGGAGTATTTCAACTTTGTCTCATTCAGCTTCTTGCTAAAATATGCAATCGGTCTTTCCTCCTGACTCAAGACCGCTCCTATGGAAAACCCGCTTGCGTCACATTTCACTTGAAATGTCTTTTGAAAATCCGGCAACACCAGAACCGGTTGTTCTGTGATCTTCCGTTTCAACAACTTGAAACTTTTCTCAGCCTCATCAGTCCAGTGAAAAGATTTATGTATTTTCTTGATTGTATCCATCATCATTGCGCTAATTCCACTGAAATTCTTGATGAATTTTCGATAGAAACTAGCCAAACCATGAAAACTTCTCACCTCGAATACATTTCTCGGTGATGGCCAATTTTTAATTACCTCCACCTTATCTGGATCCATCTTCAATTCGTTCGCCGATATGAAAAATCCCAAGTAAATGAGCTCTGTCTTCATATTAATCAACAGCTTCTCTTGATGTAGCTTCTGCATCACTGTAGCCAAATGCTTCAAGTGCTCTGCCACAGATTTACTGTAAATCAATATGTCATCCAAATACACAATGACGAACTTCCCGATGAAATCCTTTAGGAGTTCATTCATCAACCTCATAAAGGTACTCGGCGTGTTTGTTAAGCCAAACGGCATAACAAGCCATTCATACAGTCCTTCATTGGTTTTGAAGGTCGTCTTCCACTCATCGCCTTCCCTCATGCGAATCTGGTGATATCCGCTTTTCAAATCAATCTTTGAAAAAGAATTTGCCCCACTCAGGCAATCCATCAGATCATCCATTCTCGGCAATGGGAACCTGTACCTGATGGTTATCTTATTAATCGCCCTTGATTCAGTACACATCCTCCAACCTCTGTCTTTCTTCGGACTGAGTATTGTTGGAACAGCACATGGACTCAAGCTTTCCTTGACTAACCCTTTGTCCAACAACTCCTGGACCTGTTTTTTAACCTCCTTATTCTCTCGCGGCGTCAATCTGTACACGGCTTTATTTGGAAAACTAGCTCCTGGTATGAGGTCTATATGATGACTCATACTTCTTATCGGTGGCAGCGAACGAGGTAATTCCTCCACTATGATGTCAACGAACTCTTCCAGCAGTTCTTGAACCTTATCTGGTAAATCATCCACTCTCGTGCTAGTCATAACAATCCTCAGTTTCCTGACCACAAAGAATTGTGGATACTCCTTCTTCTTAACCTCATTAAGCAGTTCCTTCCCACTCATGAGAAGTACTGCGTTGCTTACTTCTGGCTTCACCTCCTTATCTTTTATCGGAAGCAACATATGGGTCCTCCCATTCTTCTCCAGGGTGTATGTGTTCATTCTCCCATCATGAATCACATTCCTATCATATTGCCATGGTCTACCTAGCAATAAATGACATACATCCATGGGAATAACATCACATAAAATCTTATCATTATATCCTCCTATCTTGAATCCAACCAAGCATTGTTTAGCAACAGTTACCTGGTGTCCCTTTTGTAGCCATGAAACTCTGTATGGGCTTGGATGATCAGTCGTCTCCAGCTCCAGCTTCTCTACCATCTTGGTTGAAACGAGATTATCCGTGCTACCGCTGTCTACGATGACCTTGCATACCCTATCCTTGGTCTTGCAAGCAGTCCTAAAAAGTCTGGTCCTTTGGACTGAACTTTCCACCTCTTTCTTAGGTGTTAAGAGAACTTTACGCATCATCAATGACCTTCCGCCTTCTGCGTCTTCGGCCTCAACATCCCTCCTCTGTGCCTCGGTGATGTGAGATTCTCCGATGTCCTTCTTTTTCTCTGGACACTCATAGGATTTGTGCCCACTCTTTCCACACATGAAACATGTGATTACTCCACCTCTTCCTCTTCCTCTACCTCTAGTACGAGGAAACATGTTATTATCAGCATAGTCTCTTCTCTGTTCATTATGTTGTCCTCGTTGTTCAATATATGGTCCTCTCTGTGAGGTCCCACCTTTATCAACTTTACCCTGAGGTTTCTTCCATTCCTCCTTGGGCTTCTGATATTTATCCTGGGCAACTGCTTTGCCTTTGGGCTGGCTTCTGCCTCGGCCTCTTTGACCTTGCTTACGGCTCAGCTTCTCTTCAGCTTTCAGAGCCATATGATAAGCATCATCCACCGTCCTGATGGTAATCATGCTCATCTCATCCTGGATATCATATCTCAGGCCATTCATATACCTGGCAACCTTCTCATCATCGCTCTCCTGATGACCTGCCCTGATGTTCAGTCGATAGAATTCCTCAGTGTATTCCTTCACTGTCATCAACTTTTGTCTCAGGTTCTGCATCCTCCTGAACAGAGTAATTTGATAGTCTCTGGGAACGAATTTCGCCTTCATCTTCGCGATCATCCTGTCCCAGCTCTTAATCTTTTGCTTTCCCTTGCAGCATCTGTCAGCTCGTAGTTCATCCCACCACAATGTTGCATGTCCCTTCAAGCACATGACAGCATGCTTGACTTTCTTGTCCTCTTTGACATCTTCATAGTCGAAGTATGTGTCGAGAGCTCTAATCCAATCTAGAATCTCCTCTGCATCCAGATTTCCCTCATAAACTGGAATGTCCATCTTTGCTTTTGCACCCATCCTGGAAATAGCTTTGATTAGACGTTCGTTTGATGCATCTTCGGATGCAACTTCCTCCTCTCGTTCAGCCTCAATCTCGCTCTCGGAATCACTGAGATCCCCTGCACTGGTTGTGCGTCTTTGCGTTGTCTCCATGTCTTCGAGTCTTGCTCGTAGATCACGCATTTGTCTCTCCATTTTTGGATTTGTTGCCTGCCTGCCTCTTCTTCGCACCTCCCTATCCTCTGGATCGGGTGATTGTCTTTCTCTCCTGGACAGCATGGTGAATTCTCCTCTTCTCTGCTACAAAAAGCAAAAGAACCTTTATGTGCTCTGATACCACTCTGAGGCAACCGCACCCGCAGGCACGCCCGCTCACACAGGATCTTCTCTACTCTCGACCCGAAGAACACCAAGGTCCTTCTATTTCCCTATCGGGAAATCTTCACCCACAGAAAACTCCGCGCGATTCCCCTCTCTCTACTTATCGGGGAATCGGAACTCGCGACTTCGTGAATCTAATGGTCGATCACTGGGCTCTCGAATCACCGAGACCCGATGGCCAGTCAACGTTGACTTCCTCCTGTCGAAACTTTCCTTATCGCGATTTCGCCACTCGCGATATCGAACCACTTGATTTACCGACTTCTGAACCCCGATGCACCGAAACTCCGATGCGCTCGTGGGTTGACCTTTCAACGGTCCCGTCACCTCTATCGAGATATCGGACTTCGCGGGATCGCGAATCCTAATGCCAAAATGTTCGGGACTTTAGTTTCCCCGAACTCCGATACAGCGTGCCACCTGTCTTCCACTAACTCCGGCGGTCCCACACCGGTTACGACACCGTCGAGATATCGCGGATCGCGATTCCAAGATGCAAGAATACCCTGTCCTCAAAACTCCCGATACTCTGAATCCCGACTCCTTTGAATCTTCTAACACGCATCCCTACCGATGGACGGTTCTGATCTCGTCGGGATATCGCGGATCGCGATATCGCAATTCCCGTTGCAACAATTTGGAATCTCTATCTGTGAATCCCCGATAAATGATATACGTGTAGAATCCAACGACCCTCGTGGCCCTGATCAACGGTTCCGCCCCTCCTGAGCTTGGAACCCTTTGGACGTTCTCGCCGTAACCCCCTTGCACCTCCGCAAGATCTAACGGGCCTCGGAAGTTCACGAAATCTCCTCGGAGGATTTCGACCATCCGTTCTCCCTGATGGAAGTCTGTGAAATGGTTGAGTGTTTCTCCACGCAACTCGTTCACTTGCACGCAATCTTGCAGCGCCTGCTCGAACACTTCAAACACCACTTCTTTGTGCAATCCTTCGACAAATTCGAAGACTCTATCCTTCCTGAGCTTTGCTATGACTTCTGAATCTTAGGAAAGACTCCTTGCACGCACTCCTTGCGGCAACCCTTCCACACGTCTGA
>JZKD02S1769382.1:9542-20750 GCA_000966675.3 Picea glauca | reverse complement strand
TTCACTATTTCTGGTTTCTGGTTCTCTTGGAGAAGGATATTCTTGGTGGTTTTTGGTGATCTCTCTTGTGCACTACCTTTGGAGGAGTTGTGCTAAGGATGTGTGGCGCTACTCAGTTGCTTTGTGCTAGTTGCAGTTACAGTTACCAACTCTGTGGTGTCAGTCCTAGTAATGCACCTATTGTGGTGCCAACTCTATGGTGTGCTATCTTGGTGCCAGGTTTGTGGCGCTGTTCATTTGTCTACCCTCACTAGGGTTTGACAAGAAGAAGATACGCATTTTTTTTATCAAGGTTTCTTCATTGTAGGTTTACTCTTGTGAATATAGCTTGTTCATGGTTGCATTAGAATATTGGAAAAATTCTTTCTAAGAAAAGTTGGCTGGGATTTTCCCCCAAGTTTGGAGTTTTCCCAGGATAAATCTTTGTGTCTTCTTGTGCTTATTTATCTGTTACTTATATACTTCAATATATGATATTGAATGTTAAAAGTAGATACAAATACTATGGAAAATCTATTGTTAGCGGAACTAATGAAAATCTAACATCTACATGGTTCAGTTCTTGGAGGAAACGCGATGTTGCAACAAAATGATGGTTGTTTAATTGATCAGTGATTTATTGTCCAATTATCCCCTTGGAAGTAGAGAGTTTGATCTCATAAATTAGTTTTTATTGCTAAATAACTCAATATAGAAGAAATAATTGTGCTCAATTACAATCAATCACCCATCAAATTGAGGGATCTGTTTAGTGAATCCTCAAATAGATCAATGCGTCAAGAAAGATCACTCCTTCAAGGGATCACATAGCAAGGTACACAAATCACTTTTCCACTTTACTCAGGGCACACAAGATTCATCAACAAGTAAATGAAGTTGCAAGCAATCAACAATCTATCAAGTAAAGGGATTTGCTTCAAATAGGTTTTGAACCAATGATTGAGCCAATCTATATGCCAAATCAACAAATGCATAGTATTCAAGGAAATAAATGTATGCTTTTTGTTTTCTAAATATGCCATTCATCTCATTTTATGATTCGTAATTGAGGGACTGAGAGTCCACTCAATTCACCAATACAGATGACTATTGTAGAATAAGTTTGTTTTCTGTTTTTAATGACCAACTCTAGTGGAAAATTCAATGAAATAGAATTATGTTGTCCCTCTAAATACCATGGATCATTTAAAATAGTTTATCTTCCACTCAACAATAGGTTAGGTTAATTAGTGATCATGTTATATTTTCAGTGAGCTATGGCTCATGTATTCCTTTTAAATTTTCTGTCAACAATTACTTGAACCACAACTACTGTAGCAAACCAAGATCACAAGAAGAAGATCCATGCACAAGTACACAAGAAGTATCCTGGGAAACCCTTCTCAACAAGGGAATAAAACCCATCCAATCATTTGCTATATTCCTCAAGAGAAATACCTCCCACACCATCACCAAAACTAGCACACAAGAGGGTGCTGCAATTCTCATAATTTCAGACCACAACTTTTGAAATCATGAGATGACACAATGATAAGTGTGTTTCCTCAATGGGGATTCACCTTTATTTATATAATACTTGTCACATCAAATGATGTGTCTATTGGCACAATAGGGCCGACCTCAATAACTCAAAATATAATTAATAATTTGCATATTAATTATCTTTTATATTTCTTATCTTTTACATTAATTATTAATCACATTAAGGTGGGGCCGACCTATACCCTTTACATTACAATTAGGGTTACAGGAAGGTCTGATTCTTGAACAATATAGCAAGGTATCATATACACCCACTAGTGCTCATCCACTAGGGGCACATCAATAGGGATGTCCATATCTCTGGCTCACTACATTACACAGAAGAACCAGTTCTTCACACGTTCACCTTGTGCTCACCCACATGAATGTCTAACTCAACAAATCGTCTTTTCCCACTGGAGAATCATCTGGAGTTCTTCTCAACTCTTTGAATGGAGGAGGTCATATCTACGTTCTAGCTCTGTCTCAGATAGAAACCACATACCCTTCTTATGACTTTCTTTCAGGTTTGTAAGATGGAGAAAGACTCACATAGCTGCAATGATCCACATCTCACAGGTTTGTAAGCTGGAGAATGTATCACATAGCTGGAATCATCAACATTCCCTCTCAGCTAGGGAGGCATTATTCATCATTCCAAGTCTCACATGGATGTACTTTGAACTTTGTCTTGGCTGGAATCATCAACACTCCCTCTCAACTAGGGAGGCATTCTTCACCAAGTTAATTTAGTGAAGGTGTCTGCAATCTGCTCATGTGTAGAAAGGTACTACATGTGTACTATTTTCCTCTGCATCATATCTCTGATATAAATATATTTCATCTCATTGTGTTTCGATCCATCAAGAAACAATGGGTTCTCAAAGATCTTTACATGGCTCTTGGTTATCATCATAGGATCCATCTCATGGTTAAGTAAATCTGTCAAAATCTTGTGAAGCCATATGGATTCTCACATTCGATGCTATATACTCTGCTTCTGTGGTACTCAAGGCCATCGAGTTTTGTTTCCTGCTGCATCAGAAAATCATGGCAAACTTCACGATAAGACAACAACCGAATGTGCTCTTCTAGTCCACTGTACTCTCTGCTCAATCTGTATCGACATATCCTGCAAACTCAAGTTCACACTGGAGGCCTATCTAAGGCCATATCCAACTGTGCTCATATATATATATATATATATATATATATATATATATCTCAATACATGCTTTACTGCTATCTAGTGAGTCTGTCTCGACTGACTCATGGATTGACTAAGTACATTCACTGCATAGCATGAATTTGATCTGGTGTTAATCAGATACATCAATGATCGAATCAGCTATGGATCAATCTCGTTTGAATCATCATTATTCATTCTCTTCAAATATATCACGATGGTTTTGCATTTTGTTATACTGAACTTCTTTAATATTCCCACTATATGTTTTCCTTGAATTTAGGAAAATCTCATCGGTCTTCTGTCATACTTCTTGTCCCAAGAAGTGGTGCGTCATACTCATATCCTTTATCTCGAAATCATAAGTCAAATCTTACTTGTCTCTAACAACAGGGTTTTCTAAATAAGTCATTAAAATCAGGCTCTTGTCACCAACATGGATCAAGTGTCTCATCATTGACAACTCCCTCTGTTTGTGAGAAACATTCGGCTATAGATATCGCTTTGTATTTCTCGACACTTCCATCAACTGTATGTCTTTCTACCTCTCGTAAGGTTTTTTTAAGCCCATACATGCCTTTTATAGCTCACTGCAAAGTTCTTAGGAATACCAATTGGAACAACTGGATCAACTGTATTAATAGCTATCTCCCTCTGAATTACTGAAGAGGAAGAAGGTATTGTTTCTCTTCCTTCTCAAATAACTTTGACTCATTCTTGAGTCAAGTGACTCCTTCTGAAATCTTGAAGGAGTGACATATTCCTTTGTTGTTAACCTGCCTGGAACAAGAAAACAAACGAAAGGAAACAAGACAAGAATATGTCCTAGAGGATATTTATGAGTACACCTTCTAGAATCAAAACAATTTTAAGAATTGTTGTCACAACTACAACACCTACTTGTAATGTAGCATGATAATCTAAAAACAATCAAACCTGGGGTCTTTACTTCCATTGTGTTGTTCTTCTAAATGCATTGAGACTTCTTTGGGTCCATGATTTGCACCAACGGTTCCTTCCTCCTGCAAATACCCTTATGACAATGATGCAAATAATATATATGTATGCATGCATACCTGAGAGTGTACACCAATGGAGGTTCTACTTGTTTGTATTGTAGCCACCTATACTTTGGTCTAGTAGCATCTTTCTGCATGTTTAGGACAAGCCTCAGACTTGGTCCTTCTATACCTTAGAGACTCCTTCAGATTTGGGCCTGGAACTCTACTCAACATCCTAGATTCTATCAACAATTATATTGTTGTAGTGTTAACTGTCAAGTAACTTATACATGGCCCTTGTTGTTGGACAATGCATCTTAGGGTGCATAGCTACTGCAGGCTTTTTTTACTGACAATGCTGTCACATATTTGACAACATACCAACATATTCATTTCTTTGAAGTTTGCAGTGTTTACAAGTCTCTTGATCCAGGTGCGTGATGTGATTCGTTCCAAGTAATTACAACCTCCAAATTGACACAACTAACCTTCCAACAGTCTTTTCAACAGAGGCTAGTTGACACCTCATATTTGCTGTCCCATCTAACTCTGATCTTGACTGCAAATTTGTAGAGTTTATTATGAGTAGATGAAATTATTTGATCCACATAATTTAGGAATTTATTGCATCTAGTTTCATGGAGAATCCATCGATTTGATTTTCTCTTGGATTGTTGGTTTCTTCACTGGTATTCCCCAGCCTACGAAAGTTCTCAAGCTGTGGGGTAAACTGTGAGTTCATTCCCAGCCTATGACAAAAACGTCCAGGGGATTGTTGGCATATATTTTTTGCATTTCTGATTTGATCTCTCCATTGATATTTCAAGGTAAAATTTAATGACTTACAAATCCCTTGCATTGTTCAATCCCCATTGTTATTTTGTATTCTATCTTTGTAGCAAAATTTTGGGCATTGTTATGCTATCTTTGTAGCAAACTTATGGGAATTGACACATTTTGTGTATCCCATGTCTTGCTATAACAATCTTGTTTCCACAGAAAATTTTAAGGAGGGATCTGGTTCTTTCTATTACCATTGAAAATAGACCACATAAAATTTAAAAGGCATCTGACCCTTTTTCTTCACCACATAATTTTTACCACAAAATTTTCAGAATAGGGGTCCGACCCTTTCCTTCTAGGTTGCGACAACCTTAGAGACCTGCGACCAGTTTAAGGAAGGTTACCACAGGGTTGAGGAGGGGTCAACCTTTCTTTTATTCATGCTTTAGGGGTCCGATCCTTCTCCATATACCATGGCTGCTATTAAGGGTTTTCTGCGGCAGTTTTGAAAGGCCTATGGCCACCTCATTTTGATAGCCGACCCTTCTCCCCATACACTACAAAAAATTAAAAAATGAAGCAGTCTCCTCATCATCTATCACAGGAATTTATGAAGCGGTTTCCTCATTGTTTGTTGCGGTCTCTTCATCTTCTGTCATAGGAAGTTAAGAGGGGTCCGACCCTCTTCTCTTCACATTAATAGTAAGGTTTTGGTAGATTCTACCTTCAATTTATAATGTGCAATGGTCTTCTTCAAGCCTGCTCTGATACCATGTTATATTTTCAGTGAGCTATGGCTCATGTATTCCTTTTAAATTTTCTGTCAACAATTACTTGAACCATAACTACTACAACAAACCAAGATCACAACAAGAAGATCCATGCACAAGTACACGAGAAGTATCCTAGGAAACCCTTCTCAACAAGGGAAGAAAACCCAACCAATCCTTTGCTATATTACTCAAGAGAAAGACCTCCCACACCATGACCAAAACTAACACACAAGAGGGTGCTACAATTCTCATAATTTCATACCACAACTTCTAAAATCATGAGATGACACAATGATAAGTGTGTTTCCTCAATGGGGATTCACCTTTACTTATATAAGACTTGTCACATCAAATGATGTGTCTATTGGCACAATAGGGCTGACCTCAATAACTCAAAATATAATTTATAATTTCCATATTAATTATCTTTTACATTAATTATTAATCACATTAAGGTGGGGCCGACTTGTACCCTTTACATTACAATTAGGGTTACAGACAGGTCTGACTCTTGAACAATATAACAAGGGATCTTATACACCCACTAGTGCTCATCCACTAGGGGCACATCCATAGGGATGTCCATATCTCTGGCTCACTGCATTACACAGAAGAACCAGTTCTTCACACGTTCACCTGTGCTTGTCCATAGACACGCCCACTCAACATATCTTCTTTCCCTTTGTCTCACATAGGAGAATCATCTGGAGTTTCTCGTCAACTCTGTTGCTCAGAGGAGGCTAATACATCATCTTCATTTATGTTCTCATGACGATGCACCCAACGCTTTGGGATTTCACACGTTCACCTTGTGCTCAGCCATAAGCACGTCTAAATCAACATATCACCTTTTTCCACTAGAGAATCATCTGGAGTTCTTCTCAAATCTCTGAATGGAGGAGGCCATCTCTACATTCCAACTCTGTCTTAGATAGGAACCACATACCCTTCTTAGGGACTTTCTCTCAGGTTTGTAAGCTGGAGAAAGACTCACATAGCTGCAATGATCCACATCTCACAGGTTTGTAAGTTGGAGAATGTCTCACATAGCTGCAATCATCAACAGATCAAACATTAAAATGGAATCATATCTTAATGAATAGCTCAATAACTAATCACAACAACGTACCCAACATATTGTAGAGGAAAATCACACATATGAGACAATGTTTTAATCTGGAAACCCAACATTCACTAGAGATTTTATTATGTTCAAGAGAATATTACAGAGGAGTGAGCTATACATAGACTCTGTGTATTGTTACTCACTGTGAAGATCAAAATTGCAGTTGACCATGGCTCAAAGACACCTTCGCTTAGAGTGAACATGCACATTAACTCCTTTGTCCACTCAACCTCAAGCATGCTACTCTCTTCGAGATTTAATTTTTGCTACTGTCCTTCCCTCTTTCTCCTTGCATCTCCCTTCATTGCCTTCTTCACTACATCTCTCATTGTTTTTAATGGCCTTTGGAAGGCCAACCGTCATAGTTATTCATTTCACCTTTCCATTGTGCCATAAGACAAAATAAAATGAAATAAAACAAAAAACATGTTTGTTTACAACATTTGCCAAGATTCAATTTGGATCACACCTGCCCATTTGAAGGCTTTTGGTCTCCAAAAACTGGACCATTAAGGAGACAGAAGAAGAAGGCTTTAATTTGCCTCTACATATCCACCATTCCATTGCCGATGAAGGTGGCTTGTTTTTGGCTTGTCTACCCTTGTTTCGTTGCTAGAGGAGTTATGATCTTTCTCTCTTGATGTGCTTTGACGATGTATGCCTTGCCACCCTTGACCAAGAAGTACTTGTTTTCTCTCCCATAGAAAGTAACATCCCTATCCCACAAGTAGGGGTTGCCCAACATCACTCCACATGCGTCCAATGGTGCAACTTCACATTCTACCTCATCAACATAGCTGACACTCATGGTGAACTTGATTTTACATCATTGAGTGATTCTCATAACACTTTTCGCTTGCAACCATACTAGTGAACTTGGCTGCATTAGATCATAGTTTTTTAGACCAAGCTCATCAACTATTGTTTCAGAAACCATATTACATTGAGAACCACTATCGAACAAGGCATTCCCTTTCGGTTCTTCACTTGAAATTTGATTTAGAATAATGCATGTTTATCTCCACTCACCTTTGGCTGCTGCAATGTGGTGCAAACCATAGCTTCATCCAGATCATAGGTGATTTCTACCGTTTTTTTTTTTTTCTCATTAGCTTCCTTGGATTTCCCCTTGGACTTTAACCACTTTGGATGTAATTTCTAATGAATTTTCCAACACTTCTCTTTTGTGTGCCCATCTACATCGCAATGTTTGTAATGCCTATTAGGATCCCTCCGTTTTTCAGCTGTGGTTGTCATCTTCCTGTCTTTTCTCTTGTTGGTTTTTTCTTGGCCCATGTGATGCTCTCCTTTCTTGGAGTCCAACTCAATGTAGAGAGACTTCTTGCTTTCTTAGTCTAGTCTTTTCACACCATGAAGCTGCAATTATCTTTGGGTATGGATGAAAAGTCCTCCAAGGTAATTCATAACCACTCCTAGCTCATTGAGAGAGATACCTATGGGCTGCCTCCTAAACTCATAAGTGTATTATTGCACTCCTTGTCCCTGTTCTTGCCGAAGGTACTACCACTTCATGAGCTGTTCCTCTTCGTAGCTTAAGGGATATAATTGTGACTTCAACAATGCCTTGAAGTCCTCCCATTTTTTCACTATGATCTTGTTGCCTATCCTCAGTGCATCCACATAACTCTCCCACCACAACAAAGCATGTCCAGTCATCTTCGAATGGGCAAAGGAAATCCGTTGTGTTTCTTGGACTTGATAAAGCCCAAAGTAAACTTCCAATTGTTTCAACCAACGATCCAAGGCTTGAACATTAGTTTGTCCATTAAAAATGGGTATTTCAAGCTTCGCTTCAACTTTGAAAGGAATATTGGAAGATGAAGAAAAGTTGTTTCCATAACCTGAGTTTCCAAGCATCTCGCCTTTGGGACCTTCCAGGCTAGCTTTGTATTCTTCATGCTTAGTCTCTGCTGAGTGTGCTTCCTTACCCTTCATTAACAACAACCGTGTCACCAACTCTGTCAATGTAGCAATGCCTTGCTCTAGCTGAGCCAATATGAACTCTAGGGCTTCCCTGTCATCTTCTTCATGATGATGCCCTGCCATTGATGGTGCTCTACTTCTCTGTAGGCCTGGAAACAATGCTTTTCCATTGTTTTGGTATTAGCTACGGGTGTTTACCATGCAGGTGTTATGCAAGCCTTAAGAACCGCTTTGATACCATCTAATTCGTAATTGAGGGACCGAGAGCCCACTCAATTCGCCAACACAGATGACTATTGCAAAATAAGTTTGTTTTCTGTTTTTAATGACCAACTCCAGTGGCAAATTCAATGAAGTAGACTTATGTTGTCCCTCCAAAGACCATGCAACATTTAAAATAGTCTATCTTTCACTCAACAATAGGCTAGGTTAATTAGTGATCAAGCATTAAAATTGAATCATAACTCAATGAATAACTCAATAACTATTCACAGTAGCATACCCAACATATTGCAGAGTAAAAACACACATATGAGACCGTGTTTTACTCTAGAAACCCAACATTCACTGGACATTTTATTATGTTCAAGAGAATATTACAGATGTGTGAGATATACAAAGACTCTGTGTATTGTTACTCACGATGAAGATCAAAATTGCAGCATGCCATGGCTCAAATACACCGAGTGAATATGCACATTAACTCCTTTGTCCACTCAACCTCAAGCAAGATGCCCTCTTTGAGATTTAATTTCTGCTACCGTCCTTCCCTCTTTCTCCTTGCATCTCCCTTTGTTGCCTTCTTCACTACATCCCTCATTGTTTTTAATGGATGCCTTTGGAAGGCTAACCATCATAGTTATTCGTTTCACTTCCCCATTGTGCCAGAAGACAAAATAAAACGAAGTAAAAAAACATGTTTATTTACAACATTTACAAACATTTGCCAAGATCCAATTTGGATCATTTTATCACACATTCATCTGCCAAAGGAATGATTTGTCCTTTATATTGAAAAGTAATTGTAAAGCAATCAAATAAGAGAGGTATAATATAAGGTGCTAAACAATTGCTTTGGTTAAATATATAGAGTGGGATTATTGAGACTAGAACTATATTTGAAGCAAGAGATTATATTGGCAAGTTTTTGAAGTTCTCAAAGAGGAATTTAAGAGAATTATCTCAATCTTTTGAAATTATTGAAGAGATCTTTAAAAGCATTAGCCTAATCTTTGCAAAATTGTAATTTGCAAAGGGATTATTGGGATTAACATTGCATTTGAAACAAGAGTTTGCATTGGCAATTTTTTGAAATTCTTGGAGAGGACTTTAAGAACATTAGCCAATCTTTTGAATTTCCCGAAGAGATGTTTAAAAGCGTTAGCTCAATCTTTGCAAAATTGTTATATACAAATAAATCAAATTTGTAAAGAGATTGCAAAGGGACCACCTCCCCTCTTTGAAAGTGGAGATTGTATGTTCTTGATAAGTGCAACATTTTAGAGGACATCGACATAATACAATTATATTTTTCCTTGTGTTTTACCTGCCTGAAAATGAATAAAGGGGTTATAGGTACATCATACACGTGATGTGTGATCGACATTTCTTTCTTACATGATGATAGTGTTAATTTGAAAAAAGCAGATACAAGGTGAATTGAGACTGATAGTGGTAATTTGACAAAAAGGAATACAAGGTGAATTGGTGCAAATTCCTCATAAGGTGATGCTTTATGGTCATCATTCCTTACGACACGTTCTTAAGGTATAAATAATTGACAAACAATAATCCATAGAAGAGAAGTTAAAAATTGCGAATTAAAGAGGATACAAGTAATTTTGCTTATTACAATAAAATCAAAGTTTAAGTGTTCTTAGTTTTAAATAATTGAGTTAAACATGACATATTTGTGTCCCTTTATGAAAGTAAAAGGTAAAAGGGTGGAGTATCAATAAGATTATTTTTATGATCCTAAATAGGTCAAATAATTGTAATTGCATATAAGTGGAAAAACACTTTGGGATGCATGATTAGTAGTATTCGACACCCTAAGATTGAGGAAAAAAGAAAATATCTACAAGTGAGTGAGATAGTAAGTTTCTCAAACATGGGCAAGGGAGGAAAACAATTGCAAAATGCCAATCAAAATAATCAATATATTTAAGAACATTTACATGATTCTATATAGGGGATTGAAAGACTAAAGAAACAATGTGTGCGAATGATGGATCAATTGATAAAGAAAAAGATATTGTGTCAACATCTTGAAGTGTTGAGCATATACCAAACAAATGAATTAGAGGAACAACTAGCACCACTAAATTTTTATGTAGTTGATATTTAGAAAATAAATTTATACTAAGGATTAATTGATAGAATCAAATCAAATGAAAAGGAATATAGGTTGATAAATTTAAAAATTAGGCATGTGAAGCAAGAGAAATTCATGATTGGTGCTTCTTATGACACAACTATCTAATATAAGTGGTTGATATAGATATTATTAATGATTTTTAACTATTTATGAGATGGAGTCATTCTCATTTATTAACAATGAATTATCAAGGAAGACGAGTTTTGATGAATACATTTACCACATTTAAAAATTGCAAAGCACAAAAAAATGCACAAAGATTTTGAAGTGAATATGAACTAGAACGTTTTTCTCTTGTAGTTACAAAAGAAAACATTCATAAATGTATGAGAGGAAATAAATAAGTAAATAATGATCTTTCCAAAACAATTGTTAGACCATTGAGAACATTAAAATTCAATAGTAATAGAAAAGGTTCAAGGTATAAATAGAGCATCACCTTCAATATTCTAGACTACTCCAAACCAAGTCGGTTTATGAGTGTCAAATTTCTTGCC
>JZKD02S1769371.1:47857-58091 GCA_000966675.3 Picea glauca | reverse complement strand
AGAAGCTTCCGCTTCTAGAAGGATCTTCCTCTAGATGCTTCTCTTAATAGACATATTTAGTATAAATAAGGGGCGAGGGTATGTGAACCCTAGATTGGAGATTATTGTAACAGAGTGCTTCTCGACTGGAGGTTGCCCCCTCGAAGAGGCCTGTGAACATTGCTTTCTGAATCAAAGTGCTTTTTCTATTTCTATTTCGTATATCATTTCTGTGTATTGTGAAGATTATGCTGGATATTTTACTGTTATTCTGTCATTTCTAGCATTTTATTTATGTTATGCATATTTTATATATCTGGTATCCTGCAGGTACCTAGGTGTACAAATTTTATGTGTAACACCAAGGATAAATGAGGAGGTTCAAAGAATTATTCATCTATTTGACTTGGCCAAAACAAGGGACCGGTATCTTTACCAGAACCATACTAAGATCAGATTTTATGGGTGTGAAGTGCCACCATACAAACTACCAAAATACCTCCTTGTCAGGATCTTTGCATTGGAATACATCAGGCAAATGATAAACTCCGATGACATCCACTTTGTATCATTCAAGAAGAAACAACAACTCAATATCAAGAGCCAAATTGTTTCTTTCATATGCAACAACAGATCTACAAGAGAAGAGGCATAAAACCTCTTGAAAGAGATGGATTTCAGTCTAAGATTCTCATGGAATTATGACCCCTTTGGCATTATCTCAGAAATCAATCTCAAACAGAAAACTTCTCCTTATGCTCATGTGCCAAATCCTGAAATAGAAAATTTTATGAATCAAACAGACTAGCAGTAAAATACATTGTTGGATACAAAAGAACATCCTGCCTCTATCAACACTTCACATACCAGCACCCCTTAGGTGCAAATAGAAAAAAGAGCCAGGAAAGAGGTTTCACCTTCCGTCACTAAGGTGTCAGCTGAATATTTCCAAGTTTATAGGAAGAGGCCTAAAACTAACCACACACCAGACAGATTTAGAGAAGGAGAAACACAGTCCACCATAGTCATTGAGGGACCACACTCCTCAACCTTCTCAGGAAGTCAGCACATAGTGTCCACATCCTCCTCCAAGAAGAAAGAAGACACTACACTTTCAGCTGAGTCCTCTCATGAGCCAACAGAATCAAGCATTTTTTACAAATACAAATTGATCAAGCAGAGAAATGAACTTCTGAATAGAAGCACATATGCTCAATTTTGGAAGCATACATCTACAACCTAGCATAGATTATTGTTTGCATTTGACACAAAGAAGGGAAGGATGCATATGGAATTCTTACATGCACGGGTCCCTCATCCCAAGACAACTTATGATTACAAGAAAGCATCCTTTGAGTTTGATGTGAAGGAGATTTATCCAACAAACCAAATTTAGTCCGCAATAAAAAGAAAATTTTACATACATCTTGTGTTATTTGTGTTCCTTGTGGTGATGAATTGTTGATGATATATGTTGCTAACATGTTCTCACATCTAATTGGTTATAAATGAGATCAATGAGTAATGAGTAAAAGTTGAATGCTAACTAATGAGTTTTGTGTAAAAGAGATGTTTTGGTAAAAAGAGCCCCACACTCATTCACCCTCCCCTCTAAGTGTGGTAGGTGTGTTCAACAAACATCTGGATGGATATCATCAAGTCCATGGCAAAGATATGGACATGCATACAAATTGTTTTTGAACAACATGAACTGGTGCAGAAGGCCAGAGAAGCAATTGGAAAGATAAGGGAATAATTGGGGGAGAAACCTACAAAGGCCACTAAGCTCATCATGTTCCTAAACTCCAAGAACAAGCAGGAGTTAGAAGCATTGGAAATTGAAGACGGGACAGAGACCATCCTTGAGGTCAAGAAGGTATTGACCAAGAAAGGATTGATGTTGCAGCTAGAGGATAAAGCTCAAATGATGGACATTGGAGTGCAAATATTTTTCAGCAAGGTTGACACACTACACAAGAAGGGACTCCCTGGACTACTAGTGATAAATGATAAGCTCATCACTTTGTCAGACTACAAGCAGAAGATCAACACATTGGAAAATGATGGTTCTAAATTTGCAGGTATATAAGGAAGTATTACTGGCAAGGCTTTCTTAGAAACATTACAGTTGGACCTAAGCATCCAACATGAGATAAAATATATTTTTATTACAAAGCCCACTTTTGCCAAGTGCACTGAGATGGACGAAATATACAGAAAGTTACGCAAGGTTTCCATCCCTAGTCAAAAGAGATGGGAAGACCTATGTTCTTTACTTGAGTAAAGGTGATGTGGATTTCCAAGTTAGTGTGGAGCAAACAGCCAAGTCAAAGTGATGAATCATCAATTATTTCCCCCAGAATAAGCACCAAGGATTCGAATAGATTAGCAACATTCCTATTATTTTGTAACTTGTAATCTAGTTAGTTAGATTTTTTCTCCATAATATCCTAGTCATTAATGACAGGATCATATGTAACTATTGTATAAATACTTCTCACTTCGAAATATTGAGGGTTGATTTTTGCACCCAAGGAGATATTTGTGTAATCTTTTCAAAAGGATCGATCAGTAATAAAAAGGCTATTCACAGGATTCATGCATTTGATCGTTGGTGATGTTTATCTTTCTCTGTTAAATGTTTTACTTTTCTCTATGATCATTATGTTTTCAGTTTTTAATCATTAAAAGGAAGTTAAAGAACAGAAATTGTCTAGTACACTTTGTTTCGGGTCTTTTAATGATCTATATGTTCTTCATCTGGAGTTAAGTAAATAAATTCTTGATTGATTCTTTACTCAGCAGACTCTCACATCTTTTCCTCTCTTGTTCACCCCATTTAATTCCAAAATATTTAGCGGTCTCACTACATTGCCATGTGAAGGAACCTCATAAAAATTGTATCTGATTCTTATTTTTAATACAGACCGCATAGCCCAATGGAAGTTTAATGCATTTATTTAACCAACCTTTATAAACAAATAAACAAACTCGAACTATTTTAACTAGTCTAATATCTAAAACCTAAACAAATCTAAATCATACAGAGATATCCCTCTCTGAAACTGGCAGGGCTAGATCCCAGTTTCAAAAGTGGTTTTGGTAAGTTACCTCTATCAATTTCTTCTACCCTTGACAACCTCTGGAAATTACAGAGTGCTAACAATAAGGACGACTCCCATGTGTTAGACACAAACACACATGGAAGTATTGTCTGATGCTACTCAAACATCAACATTATCAATCATGGATTAATCCATTGAAAACAATTTATTATCTTGTTCTATAATAATATAAGTTTTTTTAAAATGAAATATATTTTCTTATATGAATGATCTGGAAATCCTCTAGGGTTTCACTGCTAGCTTCCCAGTTGTTACTATGGAAGCCCCCGGAGGAGGGGATCCATCGCCCCCTCCTTCACTCGCAACCTCCTTCCACAAGCTCCTGGCCTCCCAAGGAAAGAAGCTACCCCCTGCCGAACCCCCCAGGTTTGTCAAGAAGCTCGACTCAATCCCGGAAATAGATCTACCCCCGGATCACCCAATGTGTGTAGCAATCTCTCTGTTAGACTGAGGATTGGTAGGATAATTCATGGGACTTTGGCCATCATCTCGAACTACATACAACTGGATTAAAAGGAACTGGGGACCGGTGATCAAGAATAGTGTAACCTTCTATGTGGTGGGAAGAGGATTCTTCATCTTTGAATTTATCTCCTAGGAAGATAGAGATCTCATCTTCAAGAATGGGTCGTACTTCATGGGAACTCAAGGGATATATCTGAATCATTGGACACCAAGCTTTGACCCCATGGTTGAAGTTCCCAAGGACGTCCCCATCTGGGTAAGGCTCCCCAATCTCCCAATCCACTGCTAGAACCCCACTTCGCTTCAGGAAATCGGAAATGGGATAGGTCAATATATTGACAGAGCGGATACTAAAGAACAATATTCATGTGCATGCATCTGCGTTGAAGTGGACCTTGAGGTTGGCCTTCCAGAGGCAATCAAATTAAAGGTTGGAGAATGGCACCATTATCATAAGCTTGATTATGAACAATTACCATTCAAATGCAGGGGATGCAATGAATATGGCCATTTCCAACGAAACTGCCCTAAAAACCCAAGCAAGGAGAAAGAAAATGGAGAAGGTTGGCAACAACAAAAGAAAGGGAAAAAATCATCCAAAACAAAAGGACCCAGGAATGAAAATACAACCCCCGCACAGCCCACAGAACAAGGAATCCAACCAGGAGTAATGACAAAGAACAATTTCAGACTGTTAGATCAGAGTCAAGCAGGAACAACGACAGGAGAAGCTCCACAAGAAGCCCCACCAGCCAAAGAGACACATTGGAAATCAAGTCCAGATATCAGAGAGTTATCGGTCCAAGAAATAGAAGAAGAGCAAGCCAAGACTGGAAAAAGAAAGGACGCAGGTCCGAACATAGAGGAAGGAGAGGTCTCCTAGGAAAGTGAATATGAAGGAGCAAGTGACACCCTGATCACTCCAAAGAAAACAGGAAGAGGAAGAAAATCCAAGAAAGAAGAAAGAGACAAGGAAACATATAAAGACGTCTTGAGAAGCTTGTAGCCAACAATCAGACAGCTAATCAATGTAAGACGAACAAGAAAGCATTCCAAGGCTCTTCAAGGAGCCCACGCATCCCCCCCAAGTAAATCATGAAACTAACATCCTGGAATTGTAGGGGTTTTGGAAGAAAAATGAAAGAAGAAGCGCTAAAAGATATCATAAGAGACTCAAAGTCTAATATCTTACTACTCCAGGAGACCAATATGGAAGGGAAAGACTTCCTCAAAACAACAAAATAACTCTGGAAAACAAGCCAAGGAATAGCAGAAAGCACAAGAGGAGCCTTAGGAGGTATAGGCACCCTTTGGAACACTATGAAGTTTGATCTAGTCAATTTTGTATCAAGCACGCACTGGATCTACACCAGCCTATGTCACAAAGAAACCAATCGACAGGTAAGTCTCTTCAATCTTTATGTGCCAGTCCTTTTGGAAGAAAAAATAAATTGTTGGGATACTCTAAAAGATTTCATGCTACTAAAAGAGATGGATAATATCATTATTAGGGGGGATATAAATGTGACCCTAGCTCTGAACGAGAAAAAAGGGGGTTCCATCGTGTGATACCTAGCAAGAGAATGGGTAGAAGATATCATGTCTCACTGGGAGCTGGAAGACATCAAGCCAACCAAAGGTAAATACACGTGGTCAAACAAGAGGGTAGGTCTGGGGCACATTGATGCTAGACTTTACATATTTTTAGTCCAAAGTTCCTTCTTACTTATGGACCTCACGTCCGCATTTCCGATCCTCCCGCACAGTGTGTCAAACCACAAACCAATCCTGTTAGAAATCTCTCCTGACAAGAATCTAGGTCCAATCCCCTTCAAAATTAGTCCATCCTGGATCCATGAAGAAGGCTACTAGAAGCTGGTTACCAAAATTTGGAATGACACAGTAAGAGGATCCTCCTTCTTTGTTTGGGAAGAAAAACTAAGGAGACTAAAGGCAGTTCTAAAGACTTGGGTGAAAACTCGTTCAAGCCCTATTGTAACTCACCAAGAAGACCAAAAGCATCTAGGGAATCATCAGATTGAAATGGAAAACCAGGAAATCACCCAAGCAATCTTGCACCAAGAAGACCAACTCCAGCAAAAATGGCACCAAGTCTGCCGAGAGGAGGAAAATTACTGGAGACATAAATCTAGAAGTCTCTGGTTGGAACCAGGAGATAAAAACACTAGCTACTTCCACACGCAATATGAGGCAAGAAAGCAGTTCAATAAAGTTACGGAAATTCAAGTCCAAAGCCAAACAATCACATATTTTGAAGGCATAAAATCAGCTGCGGCAGATGCTTTCAAAACTCTTTACACAGAAACCCAAAGGTCTGCAATCGACTCCACAGCTTACCCTCTCTCACTTGTCCCTGCCCTCATCCAAGAAGAAGTAAACAACAGTCTAACAAAGGAAGTCACCCAACAAGAAATAAAAGAGGCTCTTGATCAAATGAACCCAGACAAAACCCCAGGTCCTGATCTTTTTACAGCCAGGTTCTATCAACAAAGTTGGGGCATAATTAAAACAGACCTTACAAAACTGATCTGGAAATCCCAGACAAGCAGCAAGTTAGGAGGAGGAACAAATTTGTCCTTTCTTGCACTTATCCTGGAAGAAAAAGGAGCAGTCATCTTTGGTATATTTTCTCCAATCTCCCTATGTAACACAAGTTACAAAATTTTTGAAGTTGTTTGTCGGATAATCCACAGTTGGTGTCATTTTTGTTGACCCTATAGACCAACAACAAGGAAAAGGCATCTACAAGGTCTCATGTTCATGTGGAAAATGTTACATTGGGGAAACTAGATGATCATTTCAGGTAAGGATTAAGGAACATGGAGCAGACATTAGAAATGAACGCATTCGTACCTCGGCCTTAGAAGATGTAACACCCTGTTTCCCCCAATTTGTAAAAACAACTGGACTGGCCAGAACTGTGGAAAACTCATGAATGTGAATATGTGATGTGAATGGACCTTATGGAAAAGGTCAATGAATGTGAATAACATTATGAATTTATGATTGCAGGACTATTGAGAGCAAATGTGCATAAAAAGAGACCATGATGGAGGTGGAAGGCACCTGGAAAGGTGGCGTTAACTTCCACCGAGAATTAATACCGTATTTGGACTTCACTGGCCCGGAGAACCAAAAGCGGCTCGCTGACCCTGAATTAAATGTCTCGCAGGCTGGCAGGTTGATGGATCCTTAGGAATTAATGAGGGATGGGGAGGTGAACCGCCCATCCGTAGAGCCATCATGACTGACCCGTGCGAGGGAAATCGCGCCACACACAACCTCGCAAGAGGATAAGGAGTGGGGTAGAAGCGATTGGGGGTAGACGCGAGGGGAGGAAGAGAACTCTGGAAATACGCAAAGTGAGTGATAGCAGAGAGGAAGGAGAGTAACCTTCTCTCATGGTCACTGGAAAATAGAGAAGCAGTCTCTCAGCATCGTGGTCTCAGCTCGGGGGTGGCTACTCGTAAATCTGCTGGGAGTCGTTGAGCCTATGGTTGGGTGGAAACGAGCACCCCTCTCAGCAGTTGCTTAACCCCTGGTGTTATTTCTGATAAGTGTTTTTCCTCTGGCATCTTGAAATATATATGTTTATTCTGATAATTATGCCCATAAGCTGTGAAACTGTGAATGATTTCATTGTAAGAATGTTTGTAGGGTGTTTTTGATCAATACTGGTAGATGCATGTTTATAATGGAAAGACTATGTATGGCTTATGTCTTCATGAATCGCTATTTATATGCTTACTGACCTAATTCAGACCGCATGTCTGATTCGTGGGAGAAAGGCACCCTTATATGCCTCAGATAGTACCCCAGGTAAGAACCTCCCCATAGAGATACCCTCCTTGAAAATCCCATCTAGAACCGGGAAAGCAAATGTGAAGGCGTAAGGCCTTAGTAACCCTGCACGAGGAGGAACGATCCTCTTGAAAAACCGAGATGGCAGCATAAGGACGAAGTATCGAATCGACGGATGAGATTCCGTCGGGAGATCTATGGTCACTCACGACCGTCAGATCAGAGGAAGAATATGGGGTGTTAAGTGCCTTAATCATGATAGGTATTAATCGACGGACGAGATTCCATCGGGAAACCCATGGTCACGCATGACCATTAGATCGGTAGGAGTGAGTAGGGTGTTAAATTCCTTACCCCTTTGTTTTTTGTGTCTTCATGGACATCGAAGAATTCAGGACCGTAGATATTCAAGGTCCATGGGAGTATCTGGACCATTGATTTTTCCACGTCCAGGGAGATGTGAAAGAATGCACGGGTAGGAACCAATATGAGCCATCAGATCTCATCTGGAAAAATCCGACAGTCGTTAGATCTATCAGGAGTTACCCGAGGGTTAAAGACCCTAGTGTATAGGGGTGAAAACCCTGGAATAGATCTGAGTCGTCTGAATGACGGAGGCCACGTGTCGTAAGATTTCCCATTTCGGGAAATCGAGAATCGCGGAATCGGGAATCCTGATGACGAGAGTTCGGGATTTTCCATGGTGAAAATATCGGGATAGATCTGAACCGTCCGATTAACGAAGGTCACGTGTCATGAGATTACCCATTTTGGGGAATCGGGAATCGCGGGATCGGGAGTCCTGGTGACGAGAGATAGGGACTTTCCATGGTGGAAATCCCAAGACATATATGGACCGTCCTATTTATGGAGGTTACGTGTCGAGATATTAACCGCATTGGGAAACCAGGGATCAAGAATTCGGGAGTCCCGTGATCGATAGTTCGGACTCTCGTGATGATAAACCTGATGAACGGACGAGATTCCTTCGGAGGATCTCAGGGTCTGTGACGACCGTTAGATGTGAGGAAGAGATGTCGGCTTTAAGTCGGGGCGCGAATACGCATTAAGGTAAGCAACGAGTAGATCTGGACGGCCAGAGTCCACCCGCCCAGATCTACGGCTGAGGTTTCATTCTGGATCCCCCTTGTTGTTTTGCCTTTAGCGGTGGGGGGGGAGTCCGGAATCGAACGTGCAACTCTCGAACGGTTGAGATTAATTCACCTTTATCAACGGTGCTCAGGTGAATTCTGGACCCCCCTTTCCATTCTGCCTTTAATGGGGGGGGGTCCAAAATAGTGTGGCATGTGAGGCGGGGCCCCCCTCATGTCCTGTCGACTACCGTGTCGCATTTCCCTCCTCTGCCACCTGTACTCCACTTAACTGTGTGACGGGGCCTGTTCTCATTAGCTGTTCTCTAGCCCAGTTGGGATTCGTCCCTATTGGTCGGATGATAGCCCTGTCGGGGTTCAGCGGTTTTAGAGTTGAATGATTCGACACCCCTGTACTGCCGAGGCATGAAATACAAAGATGCACCATGATTATTTGAACTATGATCATGACCCGCGATCACATGGGAACATAGAGAGAGAAAGAGCTATCTTGCACTAAGCCTCCGTAGGTAATTCGGGGGCTCTGATTATGAAGAAATCAATGGAAAATTTGATTGAGGTAGTGGGTATGTAACAAAGTGGTATCAGAGCATGGTTACAACACTCGGCCTGACTGGGCTCATGAACGAGTTGCGCATAAGCTCCTTTCGAAGAAATCCTATGAGGAGTGACCCCCCTAACTTAACTCTCTTGTCCAGGATTAAAACTTGGAAACGAGAACTCGACTATGTATGCATGTGAAAGAGTTATAAATTTATGCGCAGGTTATAAAATGTATTTAACTCTTGACTAATAACCAACATTTGTCTTTTCACCCAAGCGGACGATCAACCCTGGGAATTTACAGACGTAGAGAATGGTGACTCACCAAGAGATGGGAGACGGCTCCCATAATAGAGATGAAGATTTTGACAAAGGAAGAGCAATAGGGACCCCTCCAGATCTAGCTGAGACTATGAGGAGTCTCATGGTTGAATTGTAAAGCTGCAAGGATGACAATGAAAGGATGATGAAAGAACAAGAAAATAAAATTGAAATTAATGCAGTTTTACTACAGAGCTTATCCGACCTACAACAAAATATGCAACATGAACCCGAGATGCAAAAACATGGTCATATCAGTGGCCATACTGAGAGGAGAAACAGTTTGAGAAATAATTATGGAAGAAGTATTTGTCGGAAAAATATTTCGACGAGAAGGCTAAAGAGTTTTATAAACTCAAACTGGGGAAACTCACTATAGAGGAATATGTCAACAAATTCCTCGAATTATTGAGATATGTACCCTATATCAAAGAAGAGAAGGCGAAGGCGCAACGCTTCATCAGTGGGTTACCCAAGGAATACCGGAACCGAATCAAATTCGACGAGCCAAAGACCTTAGAAGACACTATTTGAAAGGAAACATATTGTCATGAACAATATGGACATCGGGCAGAGTCTTGTGGAGACTGGAAACAGAAGAGTGGTTCGAGATTTCAGAAAAAGGGGATCAAATCCTCAGGATTTAAGAACTACAAGAAGAACCCCAAAATGAACTTTCCAGCCCGGAGTGTACTCCAGCAGAACTTTCCCTCATCGGAAAAAAATAAAACTTCTGGACCTATACCAGTGAAGACTGATAACCCAAAGAGAGAACCTCTAAAATGATGGGGTTGCGGAGAAGAGCATCTCTTGAGAGACTGTCCACACCGACAACAGAACAGTCAGAAATTTTATAACATTCAGGAA
>JZKD02S1769360.1:82924-94870 GCA_000966675.3 Picea glauca | reverse complement strand
CTGAAGACTATTATGCAAATCATTGTTGGGTTTTATTTTTTTCTGCAATTTATCGGCAGGGTGAAGATTGTCCTGCATCTCATTGTCGGGTTGAAGATTATTCCGCACCGTGCAGTAGCGAGTGCATGAAGAAGCAGAAGCTAAGGCAGGTAATGCTGTTTGGGGGAGTTTGTCATGATGATACCGATAACTATATTTCTTATTCAACAACAGAAATGGGGCTGAAAGGGAGTTCGGAGTGGAAAGAGCTGCAGTAAAATACCTAGAAATGTGTCTGCATATCGCCATTGCCATTGTTGGCCGCTTCACGCCATCTGCAGCGTTTACAGAACCCTCCTAAAACCCTGGGATTGGTGATAGAACGCGTTTAACTATACAAACCTCAATGTTGCGTCTTTCAAATGTGAGATAAGCTTCCAACATTTAGTTTTATGTGGGCAGCGCTCGTGTGGTCGCCTCCATGGCATTCCGGACGATATAATTTGGACTGGATACTTCGCTTAATCCACTCCAAAAATTGATTCGAACGTTTTGTATACTATTTCTCATGTGCAGTGGCTGGTACATGTGAAGTGTTTTAGACAACGTTTTTTCGGCTTGCCCCGTCGACAATTTTCCCATAGAAACATTTCATCAGGATCCTCAAATAAATGCCATGAAAACTTACCCAAAAAAAACCTTTATGCCCGTCAATGAAATGCTCAACACGTCCATCTTAGGTATGAGCTAGGCTTTTAGGGTTTTAAAGAGGTAGAAATTATTTTTAAATGTCAAATAAGGTAGGCTTTGGTTTATTTATATAAGTATATGTACAACACAATTAAGGGTTATTATCTATCATAGGTAAAAAAAATTCCTCGTTAGGGCCATGTGGCACTAGGGAAGGGAACAATGGAGGAAGAAGATTTAGTTGATTATTTGAAGGAAGGCAAAGAACACTATGTGAAGTATGCTTTTAGGTCAAAGAGATGAGCTATTAGACCATTTGCAAGAGGTGAAGGTTTCATATTCAAGTTTGGTTAAGGAGGAAGGGATCCAACCTCTTTTACTAGAGGTAATCCCTGGTCAGAATGATAGTGTTGCCATCTAGGGGTCCCACATAGACCCTTTAAAAGTTGTTAAAACCATAAGTAGCAAGGATTTCATAGTGGTAGACGAGTTGGGGAAGATTATCTCATCAAGCATTAAGTCATAGGTATGGGAGCAGTCTACCATTATCTCTAGTGACAACAACAAGAGGGCTCAATTCCATATAAATATGTGGATTAATGACTAAGTGGGTATGAGGCAATAAGGTGGTCACTCCAACTCATATAGAGGGAGACCAACATCAATCCCACACCCAAGAGTTTGGGAGAATGATCTAGGGTCCTCACTTGCAATTCATAGACCTTTCTAGAATCTAGATTATTCATTTCTAGAGATAGAAACCAAGGGCGAGAATGAGGATTTGTTGGAGGGTCTAGACTAGAAAGAGGATTAGGGTTAGAATATCTAAGTGTATCATAGATAGCTGGAGGCACCCTAGTACAAAATACAGGGAAGATTTGAAGAATCAGTGGCTAAGAACTTTTGAAGAAAGAAGAAATATGTTAGGGTGAAAAAAGAGAAGATTAAGCTCATGTTAGATGAAGGCGTGGTGATTGAAGATGTAATATCACTATGTGGAAAGGCCTTGACTGGTCGCTTCTAACATTGAGGTTTAAAAAATATATATACATTGACGGATTGACAAGGTATGAAATCTATTGTTGGGATATATGCCACATTTCTATGTTCTTACCAAGGGGTGGTTAGCTTTTGAAATTCATACTGAAGCATATGTGAAGAGAATATTGGAGGGGAAGTGGTATTGGGGATCTATGATATTGATTTGAGAAGACAGTCACCATGTTTTAATCCTAGGTGGGAAAAAAATATTACTTGGCCAATATGGGTAAAATTACCAAGTTTTCCCCTTTAACTTTGAAATAAAAAAATCGTGGAAGCTATTGCAATAGGATTGGGATGTTTATTGATTTGGAAGAAAATATTGGTATGAAGGTTAACATATATGCAACAAAATTATTGGTGGAAATATCCTTGAGGGAAGGGCTCTCGAACGTTGTTGAAATTAATTAACTAGGAAGTAAAAAATATAACCAAATCCTGGACTATTGGAAAATTCCATTCTAGTGCCTAAGATTTCACAAGCTTGAGCATTTGGCAAGGGATTGTCCTAAACCTAAAAGGAAATGGGAGTGGAGGAAGATTGAAAGGACAAAGGGAGACATGAAATCCAAGATAAACTCTTCATGTAATGAATATATGAAAAGGAAGATACCCACGGAAGAGGTAGAAAAGTTTATATGGGTTCTAGAGTGTACATCCCTATTGGGAAAAGATCAAGTCTCAGTTTAATGAGAAGAAGGTATTGAACCAAGCATATAGACATATACAAAGGGAAGAACACCAAACCTTGGTGAAAAGGGGAAGTGATATGCGACAAGCTTGAAAAAGTCGTGGAAGCAAAATCAAAAGCTATTACCATAACTACTAATCCCTCTGCTCCAACATCTATGAATAGAAAAATCTCAAAGGAAAGTATGGAAGTTATTCACATTGAGGTCTAAGAGGATAAGGATAATATCCCTAACCCATCACTCTATAAAAGTTCAAGAAGCTTGACCCAATTGTCAATTCATAAACAATGTAAAGGAACTTTGGAAGAAAAGATTGTGTTGTTGGAGAAAAGATTTGTAGGGGGTAGTCCATCCGATTCCAATTCAAAAATTTGCAAGGAAGATAGGGAAGCCAAAAATCCTAGATATGCCCTAGGACCTAGGAAAGGAGAGCATAAGTTGTGAGAAGGGGGAATAAAAGGGGGATTGGCAATAGATCCTATGTAGCGCAATGTAGTAGGTAGAAAATCCTACATGTCTTTAGCACAAAAAAGAATAGAGAAAGAAATCTTAGAAGGAAAATTGTAATACCTATGTTTTGATTCCCATATTAGTATTGTGTATATATATGATGAATGACTAAAAATTAAATGATGTAATATGTAATATTGGACATTGAATGGCCCCCAGGGGTGTAGAACGATAGGCGAGTGCTATGTAAATGGAAGGAAATTTGTAAAAATGAGGTCTCAAGTTTGATTCTCACCCCGATTTACTTGTGCTCCATTCTTGCGGGCTGCGTGGATGCACCTGGGGTTATAGTGGTAGCCGATGGGGATCGACCCCGTGTCACGCGAGTACGAGAACTGCGCATTGCCGATTCCCCTGGTACAAAAAAAAATATTGGACATTGAATGATAATAAAAAAATACATCACAAGCTATAAAAGAGAAGGACAAAAAAATGAGGGCCTATGTCTCCACAAAAGGGGAAAAAAAGGGGACTTAAGGGGCTCAAGAGGGCTAAAGAAAAAATATTAATTTATTAATAAGTCTGAGTCCTTAACCTTTCTTAGTTAGTATTCCTTAATCCTTGTGATTAGTGATAAGAGAGGAAAAACATGTACTTTCCATGAACTTATGCATTTTTTGGCCATACAAAGGAGAGAGAGTTTGAAGGTTTTGGGGGAGAGTTAGAATGCTTTTGGGTGTCGTTCCTTTACATTGTTCGCAAAGACTTGTGAACCTATAACTCATTTAAAAATTTTAAATAATTATAATAGATGGGGTCCCCTAGGAGAAAACATTGAAATGATAAAGCCCTTGTATGGCATTCTTTTCTCAGCATTATGGCATGGTACTGTTTTTCAGTTTGGGCATCATCTCAAGATTGGTATCAAAAGTTAATTATAACAACTTTAGATTGATGGTACTTGATTGGTTTTACCTTCATCATCATCATCATTATATATATATATATATATATATATATGGATCATGGTCTAAAAGTTCATACGAAACACTTGTTTGTATATCTAGCATATGCATCTTATACTTCAAATGTGCTATGTTGCAGTTTCAAAAGGCATCAAACTTGTGGTGAAAGTGACATTGGATAGGTTACAAAAGCAAACAAATATATGGTGGCATGGCAATTGTTCATGTTTCACATGCATATAGTATGCAAAATCTATTGTTCATGATACTTTTTGCAAGCAAATGATATGCATAATACAAAGTCTATAGTTCATGGAAAAAAGTTGACATTTTGCAAAAGGTTATAACTTTATGGTTGTGACCCAACACACATATCATATGAGTTTTTAATGAAATGAATTGGGTATTTGATTTCATATGGTATTGGTCGGAAGTTGATGGGGCATCGATGGTGAGTGGGTTTACGTGCGCCATGCATTAATGTGAAGTGATTAGGGCATTTATGCCACTAGACTCGCATCCACTCTCCTTGAAATTTGTTAGGGTTATCACTATTCACATTTTAGTTTGTTGGTGAAGTGTTGGGAAGCTACCATTGTTGCATTCAGATCGACCATCCTTGTTATTTGTTGTTGCAACTGTTTCAAAGCTCAGAGGACTGGTATAAATCATCCTAAGATGAGGTAAGTACTCGCACAACTCCTTGGACATTTCCTTGCAAATAATTTGTTGATAAATGATTGTTTATAGATCTGGTTAGTTGGTAGCAAGTTTAGATGTTTCTCTTTCCTTGTCTTCTTCCCAAAATGATTATTTGGTTAAGTAAGAGGAATGGAGTAGTTGTAAAATACTATTGTTGTGAGAAACGTTTATGGGTTAACAACTTGCAATGAATGTTATGGTATTTTTATCTTCTTTGTATGCTCAATGTTGTCATTTTTTCAATATATCACTTTCCATTTCTTCTTGATATTCTGAGAGGGTTTTGTTATGAAATGGGTATAAAAAATTCGTGGGTTGAACCCACAAACAATGGTTTTTTATACATGCTAAGTTTTGGTTCTAAATTTATGAAAAAAGTTATTGGTACCTAGCATATGGTTTGCTTGTGAAATAAATGAGTTTCGAGCTTGGCATTAGTTTATCCCTTCCAAAAGAAGTTTCTAGTTGAATCTATGAGCTCATGGTCACACGTCATGTTCCCTCTTGGAAGTCCTGACAGAGATAACTCAAAGTTATGGGTCAGATCGTGTTGCATTTTTCCTTGTTTTCATACTCAGTTCATTCATTTTGTTTTAAAGGAAAATCACAGTTCAAAATCATGGATTGCAACACACACACACACACACACACACACACACACACAGGGTTGTAACATACATACATGCATATATGTATGTATGTATGTATGTTGCAACCCTCTATATATATCAGGACGAACAAGGTTGGTAACAGTTGAATATTATTCATACAATAATATATATGTTTGAGTATGACATGGATGTCTATATCGACCTAGTCAATATATATATTCATTTCATGTTGTTTGGTTGATATTATATTGGTTATGTGATGTCAAAGTGAACAAGTCTAAAACACATGTAGAGGAACGTTGATTGAGTTTAAATTTTAAACATGAACTTTCACTCGTTACTTTCATTATATATCATTTTTCGCAAAATATACTCTCTTTATCATTTGTCCTGGCCATATATATTTTCATTTTCATGCTTATCCTTATTCATATGTTTAAAAGAGACTTTAGACTATTCATATATGGAGAAGTTTCTTAAGAATATTCAAGAGGATTTAAAGTTCAGATTATGGAAATTGGAAGTGAAATGATTAATGTTGAATAAGTTTTGGTTCTTCTTCCCTTATATACATTATTCCTATTCATTTCTCCCTTCTATGCTTGAGGTACCATGCTATATTCAAAGCCATAATGAAATCATATTTAACAAGTTTTGTAATGAATGTTTATTATGATGTGTCTTGTATTATACTCTAAATATTTTGGACTAATTGAAATGATAGTGGTAATTAGATGATCTTTTTTAGCAGATGGAGTAATAGAGGGACTAATAGAGAGAGTAATGGAGGGAGTAATATAGGAGGTAACAGAAGGAGGGAATAATAGAGGAGGTAACACGGGAAGAAGAGGAAGAATGCCAAGTGCATTTAGGCAACAAGGGAGGCACAAGAGGATGGTATTTTCTATCTATTTTGATGCAGATTCAAATGAGTTTAACTAGCTAGTGCAAACTGGTTACTTGAACTTTGGTGAACAACCTACTTTACCTCGAACCCCAACTCCTCCTAGTGCACCTTTGCAGTCACACCCCAGTATCATGGAATTTCCTGAGCCTCCCGTTCAACCAATGAATAATGGTTGGGATAACAACCCATTGAATCCTCCCTCCAATATCACATAGCGGCCTGTCAATCCCCCTCTACCTTCTCACACAACACTATTTGTTACATCAGTTGCTTTCATAGCTCGTTCTCTTCCCAAGGACCATAGAGTGCCCTCTCATGAAGTTCATATGGATAAAGGAAATAAACCTATTACTTCCCCTTGCACCGAGGCATCCCAATCATCCTTTGTACACTCAAAACAACAATCAACAAAAGAAGAAAATGGTAAAAGAGAAGTTGTCTTTAGTGACATGCATCTAGAAATAAATAAGTATGAAGAGAAAAAGATTTATTACGAAGACATACTAAATATTAGACCAGATGTGTCTGAAGGCAAGAAAGAGATAGAAGAGTATTTTAAGAAGAAATACCCTCATATGTTTTAATTTGTATCATGACAACGTTTTACTAACATGGAATTATTTGGATGAATGTCTTATCTTAGTTTATTTTATGTTTTTTTGTGGATGCAACGAGCATTGATATATATATATATATATATATATATATATATATATATATATATATTACATGTGGTTCATGGCACCGGATATCAATGCTCGTTGCATCCACGAAAAACCTCGAAATCCGCAAGAGAACATGGGGTGTCCAAGCATTTTCGGAGTATTGAGGGCTCAACAACAAGAACATCTTATAAACCCACTAAAGGGCACAACATGTCACTCCAAGGATTTGAACCTGGGTGGGGAGGGTAACAATCATTCCTCCCAACCACCCAAGACACACACACACACATTCAAGTTATTTTTGGAGTTACAAGGGAAATTCTGAAAAATAAGGAAAGAAAGACCTAGTGGGACCCCATCTATTATTAATTTAAATACAAAAATATATTTTACCCTTATGATAAATAAAGTTATCTTCTCTTAAATAAAATTTAATTAATTCTTAAAACAAAAAGGTAGTTGAACTACCTAACTACTTTAGGAATATATAAAAGAAGGAGAGCAAGACAAAGAAAGACAGAAGAAAATAGAGAAGTGAAACTTTTGATAAGGGTTGATATGAAAGTGGCAATGAAAATAGATTTTTCTTTAGAGATGGTTTATCTTGTTGACAACAGGGTTGATATGAAGGTGGCAAAGAAAAGACTAGGAGGCATTGATTGGTGATATTCTCCAAGAGTTCAAAACAATGATGCACATGTAACTTAAAGTGATCCAACTCGAATTTTCATTGTAATATGTGTCCATGTACGAGTCCTAATTACATCTTGGATTTCCAAGAACTTCTTTGGTACAGGTCCTCACAGGGACCTAAAGAGATACTTCAAGTTGTAACTCAGATTCAATATTGATAAAGGATTTTTTGATTTCTTCTCACTTACAAAATTTGTTAAATACTTTTTTTCAAATTGATCATTTTGTCCATATTTCAATTTTCTTACTTGTTATAATTATTTTCAAGTTCCTTTCTTTTTATTTCTCTCGTTAAATTGTAGAATTTTGGATAAAATCTATAAAAACTATATATATAAACATAGGATTAGATCCAAGAACCATATTTCTTGAGGTCTGATTAAGATTTTGACAGGCTATAAACTAGGGTAATAATCCCACCTATCTCACCTAGCCTAATGAGATTAAAAAGCATATGAGTAAGGAGAATCACCATTCCTTTCATCAACATTTATTTGGCGACCATACCGGGGAAATTTTTTCTTAACTCTATGGTTATTTTCTTTTTCTGGTTTAATGACTTTGCCTACCCCTCAACAACTAAACATAAGATTTCACTTACCTGATCAAATAAGCATTACTTTGGGCATGTTTGATTTGATTTTAGAAACAACCATTTCTTGTGAAGATATTGAACATTCTTGGGAAGTTATTGCTCGTGACATAGAAATTCAAGAGCAAAGAGAGGCCATTCAAAGGCGATCTCATAATCATCCTCCTTGTTAGAAGGTTATTTTATGACCACTCAATCTTGTGTATCACGATGAACGAGATATGAAACTCTTGAATTTGATCCTTTCTTTGAAATTGGAAGAAAGAAGGCAATCTTAGAAAACCTTCAACCTAAGCTTCAGTGATCCTTGACTAATTCTGACACTAAAGTTACAAGTTCATCAAAATCTCTCTCCTAAGAAAATCACAATGACTTCTTCTAGTGGTTATGGTACCTCTAGCGAACCTACTTCCTCACTAGTGGTTATGTACATCCACTTCAATAATGTTCAATCCATAACAAATCCTACAAAGGTATTAAAACAATATGGTTTATTAAAGTTCGAAGAAGATGCTAACAATACTCCTTTGCATGTGTCTTCTCCTTTTAATCTAAATCTAACAACCAATCCTCTTCCAAAATTTAATGATCATTTGCCCAAATTCTTTGGCAGTGGAATCATCTCTTTTAATGAACATTTAGTTGTATTTTCTAATGTGTGTCATAATATAGGGGTGAATGATAATGATACATGTATGATATTATTGTTGGAGATACTTCACACACACCTAGGAATTCTTTTTCCTAAGGTTTTCCCTATGTTTACTAGTCATTATTTAGTCTCCTATAGTCTAGGGAGAATATTCCTCTAGGAGAATATTCTCTTCAGTTCACACTTCAATTTGATCAGTTGAGTGGAGTCTAGATGCCACATTAGGATCATCACCATGAAACATTGGGATCATCACTAGCTAATGCGCATTTTCCTTGGGATCATCACCAGACTAGCGCATGACTCATGATTCCTTGATCTCTTCCTCACTTCACTCTATTTCAGTCATTTAATTGAAGACTAAGAGACAAGTTAACTCAGACTAGGTGGCTATTCACTCTCGTAACTGCCTGAGAGACTAGACTAGGTGGTAGTTGTTTGACAACACATGTATTCCAATAGAGGACAGACACCTTCAGTAACCACTCACACAACCAGATAAAAGATCAACACATTGATGTTTTGACATGGTAAAACTCCTACGGGGAAACATCCACATCCCCAACCAACGCGACCACTTGGAGCAGTTTATTAATGCAAAAGAAAAATATTACAGAGAGATTTTATAAGAGAGTTTCTTACAATCGATCATCGAAAAATGACCCTCCATGCTCTTTAAATAGAGATCATGGACCAATCAAGTGGTAAGCCATGGATCAATGGCCATTAAGATCAAGGATAATATGAACCATCGAATCACTCTATGTTGCGAACATATCGTGACTGTCATATTTTCCAACTAAAAATGCATACTAATGCATACTAAAGAAACACACTAAGAAACACACTTTTACACAATGACACATTAGACCAAGTAGATCTTAATTAACTCATAAGTGTCTAAATATCCTAACATCCCCCCTTAAGAACAACGTGGGATAGGACTGAAGGATTTACAATAGTGACACAAAAGGAGAAGGAAGGAGGCATTAGAGCCTATCCCCCCTTGATGACAACTTCCTGAACTCCTAACATCGATCGAAGTTTGGAAAACTTTGCTTCTATAAGAGACTTTGTGAAAATGTCTACAACTTGATCTTCTGTAGAGAAAAAGAGCACTTCAATAACTTGATCATGAATGAGCTTTCTGTTGAGGTGCATGTGTAGCTCGATGTGTTTGTTGTGCTGATGTTGAACTGGGTCTTTGGCGAGCTTGATGGAACTCTGATTGTCACACTAAAGGCTGGTTGGATGCTGCTGTTGGAATCCAAACTTCGAAAGGATCTGTTGAAGACACAAGGATTTATGACTTGCATTTACCACTGCTCGATACTCTGCTTTTGCCGAAGAAAGTGCAATATCCTGTTGTTTCTTACAGGCCCAAGCGACAGGTTCTGAACCAAGGCTGAAAACATAACCTACAGTAGACTTCCGATCATCAGGGTCACCAGCCCAAACTAAATCAGTGAAACCAATCAATAAAAGAGTCCCCCCTGAACTGTAACGTTTCCCAAATTGAATTGTACCATGTACATAGCGAAGTATCCTTTTAGCTGCTTTCCAATGGCTTTCATGGGGTTTTTGCATATACCAGGAAAAAATACCAACAACAAAGGAAAGATCAGGATGAGTATGAGTCAAGTATAAGAGGCTACCAACTAACTAATGGTACAAGGTAGCATCAACTTTAGAAGAAGTACATTTGGCAACAAGCTTGACTCCATAATAGAAGGGAGGAGGGGTTGGTTTACAATCTTCCATGTGAAAGCGATAAAGAAGGTCACAAGCATACTTAGACTGGGAAAGAAAAATTCCTTCATTGGTTTGCAAAACTAGGAGGCCAAGGAAATAATGCAAAAATCCTAAGTCTGTCATTTCAATTTTCTTCTTAAGGTTGGTTTTCACATGGTTTAAAATTTTTGAGTCACTATCAGTAAGGATAAGGTCATCAACATAAAGGACAAGGATTATGAGATGGCTTCCTACTTTCTTGGTATAGACATTAGGATCAGAATGGAATCTAGAGAATCCAATGTCAATAATAAAACTATCCATTTTGGCATACCAAGCTCAGGGAGCTTGCTTAAGATCATAAAGAGATTTCTTAAGGCAAAAAACAAGGCTAGAGTCATTCTGGACATAGCCAGGAGGTTGTTCCATGTAGATTTATTCTTGCAAATCTCCATGCACGAAGGCGGATTTAACATCCATCTAATGGACCTCCCATTTATGTGAGGCAGCAAGGGCAAGAACAAGGCAGATGAAATTCATTTGGGCTATAGGGGAAAATGTTTCATTATAGTCAATTCCTTCAACTTGGGGAAATCCTTTGATAATTAACCGAGCCTTGTGTCTTTCAACACTTCCATCTGATGCATAATTAGTTTTGTAGATCCATTTAGATTTGACAATTTTTCTTCCTTTTGGAAGAGGTACAAGATCACAAGTATCATTTTCCATTAAAGAACGATAATCTTCATTCATTTCTGTATCTCAGTCTGGATGACCTGAAGCTTCTGCAAATGTCTTTGGATCATGAGTCTCGGAAACTTGAGCCAAAAGAGAAGAGGTTTTCTAGATCCGTGAACGTGTCTGACGCTGATTTGAAGGATCACCAAAAAGATCACCCTCTGCTTCTCGTGTTGAACGAACCCATCTAGGAAGCGATGGAACTGGTGCTGGTTCATGTTCAAAGGACACATATGGAGGAAGGTGAGTAGGCGGAGGTGGATTTTAATCCTCACTGTCATCATCTGAAGAAGAAACCAGAATAGGAACAAAATAAAGTGCAAACGTCGAAGATGGATCGCAAGCCGAAGAAGGCACAATCGCCAAATTAGGCTCACAGGCCAAGAGATTTTCATCAAATTTAAAATCTTTTCTAATAATAATTTCATTACAATGTGGTTGAAGAAGTCTATAACCTTTGACATCTTCAGAATAACCAACAAATATACACTTCTCACTTTTAGGCTGCAATGCTTTCCTTTTCTCATTAAAAATGTGAACCCATGCTATACTACCAAATACATGGAAGTGACTTACATCTGGTTTAATTTTAGTCCAAGCTTGTTTTGATGTTATATTTTTAAGAGTCTTTGTGGGAGTGTGATTTGCTATGTAATTTTCACAGTTGATGGCTTCCGCCCAATAATTTAGACTTAATCCCTTAGATTGGATCATACAATTGGACATTTCTTTTAATGTGCAGTTATTTCTCTCAGCAACACCATTTTGTTGTGGTGTATATGGAACAATGTGTTGCATTTGGATGCCCTGTGTAGTGCAGTAACTTGTAAAATTATTG
>JZKD02S1769360.1:64575-82874 GCA_000966675.3 Picea glauca | reverse complement strand
CTTGTAAAATTATTGTTCACATATTTGCCTCCATTATCTGTTCTTAACCTTTGAATTTGATGTCCAAATTGCTTTTCTATAAGGGCCTTGTAGGCCAAAAACTTGTCAAAAACTTTTCTCTTAAGTTTTAAGAAGTAAACCCAAGTACGTCTAGAAAAGTCATCAATGCAATTTAAGAAATTCTTGCACCCAGAAAAAGAAGGAGAAGAAACTGGACCACATAAATCACTGTGAACAAGCTGCAAAGGTCCCGAGGCATGCCAAGAGGCACGTTTGTCAAAACTGTCCCAATGATGTTTGTCGAGAACACAACCAACACAAACACCATCTCTGCATGAAACATGAGGAAGACCAATCACCATCTATTGATTACATAGTTGCTGCAATGAGCGATAGTTTAGATGACCAAACCACTCATGTCAAAGTTTGCTCAAGTCATCGTTATGAGCAAAAAAAACTAATGAAAAAGATGAAGACCCAAAGTTGTCAAACTTGTACAACCTAGTAATATCATCAACAATTCCAGTTGCAATAACATGCTTAGGTTCTTTTAGATCCTTGATTAGAACTTGGTGAGGTGAAAACTCTATGGTTTTACCTTCACCTGAATGAGTGATTTGATATACTGATAGAAGGTTACAAGAAAGACTTGGAACACATAATACATCATTGAAATGACCATTATCTACTTGAACTGTTCCAGATCCTACAACACTAAGAGATCTATTATCACCAACAAATATTTTCTTGGTGTTACATTCATTTAGAGAAGAACATATGTCTTTATCCTTAGCCATATGATAAGATGCTCTAGAATCAATAATCCACTCATCAGAAGAAGAAGTAGAAGTTGTATTGAAGGAGAAACCAGAAGTAAAAATTGCATGTCCATGAGAAGAAGAAGAGTAAGTAGAATCAATACTGATGTTGTGCTTATTCATCTCTGCTTCTAAAGCTTCCATCTTCTTAAAACACTTGGACTCATCATGACCATCTTTATCACAAAAGTTGCAATGTCTGTCAGTCTTCTTATTTTTATATTTTTCTCCTTTGTCACCATTATGAGTTGAAGTTGTCTGAGTGGGTTTGGGACCCTTATGTTGTTTGTTGTTTTGGTGAGGATGTTGCTTCTTGGGATTCTTGGGTTTATCTTTTTGCTGGGCAACTAAGGCTTTGTTGGAGGTACCTGTAGTGCTAATCACTCCAAGTTGTACAAGCTTATCTTTCTCTCCAATCAAAGCATCACAAAAGGACTCAAGAGTGGGTTTCTGATAAGCTTTCCCTAGAGCCTATCTCATGTCATAAAAGGTAGATACAAACATAGAATATGCACTACCTATCTTAGAAAGAATAAGATAGATGCAACACTCTTCTTCCATCTTTATCTCACATTCTTCACATAAAATTTTGAGGGTTTTAAACTTAGATAGATAGTCTTCAATGCAAGAAAAATCACTTTGATCTAGATGGATGTCGGTGTCATCCCACTTGTTCCAACTGGCTCATTTTGGCAGTTTTCCAGCTTGGTATTTTTTTTCTAGTTTCTGGGTCCTCGACTTCTGAGGCCCTAAACAATGTTTTTAGGGCTCGCCACAATCAAAATATACACATATTTGGAATCTGATGGCAACATGTGTATTCCTCGAATATACCTTTCCAATGGGCTATCATGTGCCTAAAATGGAGATCGTATGAAAAATTTATGACCCCGAGAAGTTGATGTACTAACTTACCCCAACGGGGCCCACATGACTTTTGGTGCTTCATCTCCTAGGGTTAGTTTTTTGGATGTCTAGGGTTTTGGCATTCCTGTTTATTGTAAAAAGTCTTGGAGAGCCTCATTGTAATCGTTTTCTTGCGAATAAGCGCAACCATCACATCTCTTCTCAGAGATAAACCGCCACCATTCTAGCAAGCTTGTTTTCAGTCTGCATTTTATAGTTTCAACATATTTCCTTATTGAATAAAAACCAATTTTAATGTATCTCTCTTACTTTTCCTTGTGCTTCTGTGTTAAACATAATAATAATATGTATTGATTTCGTTCTACTCATAAAATCAGGATCGATGGTATCAGAGCGGTATGTTCCTTGTCATTCTTAATGTATGTCCCCGAAAAGGTCATGGTACAAAGAATTGGGTCTTGAGCTTGTTTCTCTTGAGGAAAAAATATCTTGCATGCCCAAGCGACCTCTCATGGTGGGAGAAAATAAAGATGACAGGACAAGAGATCCTTTCAAAATGTTGCATGAGGAAGCCCTCACGCAACAGAGGAACGGGATGATGGATAGTTTTGCGCAAAGCCTTCGGTGACTACCAACATGCAACACATCTTCCTCGAGTGGAGGCGATGCCCCCTTCAAGGTACACATCAACTTTGATATTCCTATATTTGAAGGTCAGATAGATGAATATGTTTTAGATAAATAGTTGAATCTACTAGAAGGGTATTTTTCTATCCGTAACTTTTCGAATAGAGAAAATATTACTTTTGTTCTCCTCAAAGCTGTTCCCCATGTCAAATATTGGTGGGAAACTTTCTGTGAGAAAAATGAAATAGAGGAACCCTCATTATTTACAGTCATGGTCACCTGGGAGTCCTTTAGGGATGTTATTAAGGAACAATACTACCTTGTCGGAAGCTATGATGAACTATATACAAAATGGACCACACTACGACATGAAAGAGATCAAGCAGTGCCAACTCAAATATCTTCCATACCTTGCACATGAAGTTGGGTATCAAATATTATGAGTGACATCTGGTGCTAAAGTATCGTAGTGGTTTGCATAGATACATCCAGGCCGAAATGGAGTTTCTGTACATCTCATCCTTGGGCATGGCCTATCGATATGTTGTCAAAATCGAGTAGAAGCTTAAACAAAATACATGGCAATTTGGGCATGGGAACCCCTCATAGCAAAATAAGGGCATCCCTAACCCACAAAACAAAGGAAAGAGAAAGGATGGACAACCTCAGGACAACCAGGTTAAGCTGCAAGCAAAGAAGGACACCGAGAAAACAAAGAAAGATACCGAGAAGTGGTATGACTTCCATAAGAGCCCCTAGCATAACACTGTTGATTGCCACTCAAAATAATCATTGGTGGCTGAGGTGAAAGCCTCTTAATCAGATGCGGGTTTCGATTCTGATTCAAAACCAAAAAGGAGGAGACAAATCATTGACGTGGAACCCAGTGCCATCGTTGCGACTGTTATCGCTTTGTAATTTCTAGAGGTTGTAGAAGAAAGGACAAAGGTAACCACAAAACCACTTTGGAAGCTGGGATCTAGCCTTGCTAGCTTCAAAGAGGGATCTTTCTGTAAGATTTAGATTTGTTTGGATTATAATATTAGGCTAGTTATGATAGTTTGGGATTTGTTTGTTTGTTTGAAATATCTGGCTGATTAAATGCTTAAATTACCATTGGCCTATGGGGTTTGTCTTTTAAGATAGGGATCTATTTCAGTTTTTTATAAAGTTTCTTCATAGGGAAAGGTAGTAAAACTATTTGGATCTGGTAAATTTAGATGAAGTGAATGGGAAGAAATGAGAGGAGTTCCATCAAGTAAAGAGAGTAGTCAAGAATTATTTTAACTTAATTTCAGTTGAAAACATAAAAATCATTCAAAGTTAGAAAAAAATATATTGAAGTAAATTTTGTTCTTTAACCTTCTTTAGAATAAATAGAATTAGAAACACATAAGAATGGAAACAGAGAAAGAAAACATGAACTTAGAAAGATTCACTTCACCAACAGTCTAACACAAGAATCCTGTGAAAGAGCCTTTTTTAATTACTGGTCGATCCTCTTGAATGATACAAAGTAGCTTTCTTAGATGCAAAAATCAACCCACAATAATTCGAAAAGAGAAGTATTTATAAATTTATTTACAAAATATCCTGTCATAAATGATCATTATATATTTTAGGGATATCTAAACTAACTGTATCTCTAATTACAAAAATATAGGAATCTTTAGATCTACTCAGATTTCTGGTGTTGATTTGACGGAAGTTTTTGATGATCTGTCCCTTTGACTTATGCTTAGTTGTTGGTCCTTCCTGCTGAAAAATAAAACTCCTCTTTACTCAAGTAATTCACACAGTTTGTCCCATCTCTTTTTACTTGGGATTGATATTTTGACTAATTTTCTGTAAATTTCATCCATCTTTGTGTATTTAGAAAAAGTGGGTTTGGTGATGAGAATATATTTGATTTCATGTTGAATGTTCAAATCAAACTGCAATGTTTCCATGAATGCCTTCCCAGTGATACTTCCTTGTATTCCTGCAAATTTTGAATTGTCTTTTGCCACTGTCTTTAATTTCTGGTTGTAATCAAGAAAGGTGATTAACTTGTCATTTAACACTAACAAACCAAGAAGTCCTTTCTTGTTTAGCACCTCAAACTTATTGAAGAACATCTTCACACCTATGTCCATAACCTGTGATTTTTCTTCCAATTGCAACATGAGGTCTTTCTTGGTTAGAACCTTTTTTATTTCCAGGATAGTTTTAGTTATGTCCTCTATCTCCAGCTCCTCTAACTCCTGTTTGTTTTTAGAATATAGAAACCCGATTAGAACTATGGCTTTTGTTGGATTTTCTCCCAATTCTTCTTTGATAATTTCAATGGCTCATCTAGCTTTCTAAATTAACTCATGCTTCTCAAAGATGATCTGTATAGAGGGCCAAATCTCTATCATGGATTTATTAATGTATATCCATATATTTTCTTTAGCTTGGGCTAAGGTATTTGCCATGGTTGTTTATTTCCCTAACTGTTGCAATCGTTAGCTTAGCCTCTAATATTTATGCATTTGTGCCTGATGACAATCCTTGACCCTTGATTTCTCTTCCTGTAATGACTTTACTTCTTCCTGTAACTTTCTGATTTCTGCTCCTTGTATGGACACATCCTCCATAGATTTCACCAGTTTATCAGAGGAATATGAATTTTGTGCTGGGGTTGATGTTGATGTAGAAATTTTTGCTGTTCTTATCCATGCTAGGGGCACTGCATCTAGAGGAACCATAACCAACTGTGTATTCTAATCTTTTTCCTTGATCAACTTGTCCATCTCTGCTTCCATTTCCCTAATCTGTGCATTTTTCTTCATAATCAATGTGAGCATTTCTTCTTTTTGTATTTCTGTCTCAGCTACTTCTTTAGTTTGCGAATCCTCTGTTGCTGGAAGTTTAAGTTGTTTCCTCAGTGGTGCTATATCATCATTCTTATTCTTTATCAAATATTTTGTTGCCTTGACATTAGCTGGGTCATATCTAATCTTGAGAACTAATTCTTCTAATGATTTTATCTTATTATCCTTGCCAAAGAAGAGATCTTTTCGATCTTTAATTGGGACTGGATATTGGTCAGTGATACCTGTAATTTGGAAGCTATCATTGAGGTGTTTGTCAGGGTTGAAAAAATCATCTCCAATGTATGTCTGTGCATATCCATTTGATCAACATGATGGGCATCCTTTATATCAAACTCAAATGAAGTCTTCTTGTAATCAACGGTTGTCTTTGGGTAGGGGACTTGTGCCTATAACAATGCCATTTGCATTCTTCCCTTGTTTGTGTCAAAGGCTGACAAAAGTTTGTGCTGAGAAGTAGAGGTCTGTTTCCAAAATTGAGTATAAGTACTGTTGTTGAGAAGTTCATTCCTTTGTTTAATTTCCTTATACTTTTCAAAAATATCCGACTCCTTTTCTCCCTGAATTGATGCAGATGTTAGAGTTGTGTCTAGATTTCTTTGTGAAGCTGGTGATGATGGAGATCATGCAAACAAACTATCTGACTGTGCTGAAGAGAGTGGGCCTTCCAAGACTATTGCAGACTCTATTTTTCCCTCTTTCAGAAAACCTACCATATGAATGGTTTTAGTCCTCTTCCTATATACTTGAAAATCATCTACTGAGACTTCTGTGACAGAAGGAGAGTCTTCACTTCTTGATATTTTCTCTGCTTGTCTCTAAGGTGTGATGGTCTATGAAGTAGTCATAGACACATGTTGCTCTTCTGATTCTTGCAAAGTGTTCTCTTCCCACTCAACTTGGTTCATATATCTTTCAATTTCTAGCCTTTGTGTGTGCACATAGGGAGTGGTCTTATGTTTGGTTCTCATCTCATAAATGATTCCAAATGGGTCATATGACCAAGTGAAGCTTAGGGGAAACTTCATCTGTCTCAAGAGAATGTCTGCTTCTTCACCCGCTGCTCTGTTGTTGCAAATGAATGGTCCTATCTGATTTTTTTATTATGAATTGATATTTCTTCTTGGTTGCTACAAAATGAATTTCATCCAAATTTATCATCTTCCTTATGTACTCCAATGCAAAAATCCTCATTGGGAGGTATTTAGGCAACATGAATGATGGAAGCTCACATCCATACACCCTAATTTATATATAATTCTGGTACAAATACCAGTCACTTGTCCTGGCTTGATCAGTTAGGTGTAAAACCTTTTGAATTTTTTTCACTAAACCTAGGTTCTGTACTACTGCTCAACAAATAAGTATATGGATAGATGGAATGATCAATGAAATCTTTGAAACTGTACTTTGTTGAATTCTTTCTCACCAATGAAGTCCAAAATATAACTGACTGTGGGATTCCTTGTTCATTTAGATTCTGGAGTGTGAAAGGAAACATGTCTGCTTGATATAATAAGAACTTATAAACCAAAATTGAAGAATATTTGAACATCCCTTCAGTTGGAAACTTAAGGAATTGTTCATGAATGTTGTCAACCAAGAATTGAATTAATTTGAACTTCACAAAAACCTTTTCTTCTGTAGAGAAAATGGACAAAAAACTTAAAATAGGTTCATCTACCCATTCATCAGAATAATAACCTAACAAAGATGAGAGCATGGAGATAATCTGGTTAGTTTTCTCTGTGAAAATAGAAGAGGGGAATGGTGGATTTTTCTTAAGCAGTTGAGCATCTTCAGGGAGGAAAATATAAAAAATCCGGGCTCTCTAGGGAAAGGTTAATTTATGGTATAATTCATTTAGGGATTCGACAGAGAAAGGGGTGGTGGAGTCATTTTGAGGGATCTGTAGCATTTTGTCAATGGTATCAAAAGTAATTGTGAACAAAATTTCACCAGTGGGAGAGAAAATGGCTCTTTGGCTTGGCAGATAATTAGCCTGGCATTTAAGGACAAACTCAGGGAAAGGGTAGGTTTGGGGAAAAATGTAGAGGGGTAAATTGGATTCCCAAAGTCCAATTTCATCACTCTGGTTGAAGAAAATATCTTTCAGTCAGTAGTGTAATTCGAAAAAATCGAATTTGTGCTTCAGCTCTGCAACTTTGTAGTCTTTGTCTTCTAGAGGAATGTGGTCTAGGTCGATTGGAGGGCTCAGGGGGAACCATTGGGTTTTTGGAGGTGTCGACAGACTTGTCTTTGGGAGCCATAATTGACAAACTAATAGTAAAATAGGTTGGCAATGCTGTAATTACCAGGAAAATAGCTCGTTGGTTGATGATAAGTGATGTCGGTGATAGTCTATCAGCAAGCTTGCTCGGTCTTCACGGGGTCTTAGTCAACAAACAATGTAACGAGTATTTTTATATGCACATGGATATCCATTAGGGCACAGAACTGTTATGGGACAACTAACATCACGGGGAAAGAATTAATTGGCTAACGGATAGGAGGTGGGATAGGTGTCATGTAGGGAGAGGGTAAGTAATGACGAGAAAAGTGAGTGGTGTCGAGATTCAATTAAGCAGATTTCAGAGGGGGGGGGTCGGCGGTATGTGGTAATAGGAGATGGGGGTGAAAAAGAATGAGGAGGTGCCACGTTAGGTGAGACCAAGGTGGGGAAAACCACTTTTTGGATCCCCCCTTCACCGATAAAGGTAGGTAGGTTGGGGGGGGGGAAGCAAGTGAGGGCCATCGATCGAGAACATAATGATGCCGTTGGGGGAGATCTATGCGGAAATGATGCGCTACAAGACAAAATGTCTTGTCAACTTTACAACTTTGGATAAAAATACATGTGCCATAAAGAAAAATGTTTGCTTTTTGAAATCTTTGCATTCTTATTTATTTTTCCTATGCTAAACTGACTTATTTTCATCAACTTAGGGCACATTTAAATGAGTAGACCCTTTTTAATTTTCTCATATAGGAAAATTCATCTAACCTATCTTCTATCCTATACATCTAACTCATTAATCCAGCTTAAACAATTGGTTAATTTATTCCTCTACCTAACTACTTTAGCCAAGGTTAGACAGTTTGGAAAAAAATATTCTCTAACCTAACAACAAAAAATTAAAAATGTTTGATCATGACTAGACTGTATGATTCAAACTTATTTTTCTTTTCATGGGGTTTTCTTGTTTTTTCTATTTTTTCCTTTTTCCTTTTCTTTTCTTTTATACCATCTTTTCATTTTCATTATTTTTTTTATCTTTTATCTTTTTTCTTTTGGAAATCATTTGCAAAATGTAATATTATTTACAATATAAAATCACTGAAAGAGAAATATTCAATCACCATTTGATACTATGAAATATAACACTCTAACAATGGCTCCACTTGGGGATGGTGCTCTCCCTATGAGGTGCCAAGAACTAGCGACATGTCGCCTTGAATTATCTTCTCTAGTATTTTCTGCATCTGATTTGTTTTATTGTAGTTGTAAACTTGGTGACAACTGATCATGAGCTTAGGGCCTTCTCTTCGGGCTTCAAATTTATGATATGAGTCACCCACTCATGATAGTAGAAAATTAAATGGTATTTGCAATGATCTTAAGTGAGAACTGCTTCTTATCAAGTGAAAAGTAGTGCTTGAGCAGTCTGCCATTGATAGGTCCAACTGACAGATCTGCTCCATCCATATCATTAATCAAGAATGCATTATTTCCTCTGTAAGCATGGATTATGTAAGGACCTTTCCATAAATTCTCAAATTTTCCATGCTTACCTTTCTCTTCTTTCCTTGAATCCAACTTCAACACTTTGTCTCCTACCTGGAAATCATCAACCTTAGTTCTTCTATCATAGATCTTCTTAATGTTCTCCTGGATCACTTGAGTTTTATTGTAAACCTCTTCTTTGGATTGCTACAACTGTATGGTTTGATTTATTCTCCTCTAGATGTCATTAAGTTCTGCTTGTACTTCTTGCAATATTTTCATAATAGGGACACCTAAAGAAGTGGGAAAAATGACATCCATGCCATAAACCAATTGGCATGGGGGCATGCAAATTGATCTCTTAGTAGTAAGTCTGCCATCCCATAATGCATTGACCAACTTGTTGTGCCATGACTTCTTGTTATCTTGCAACAACTTTTTGATGATATTAACCAGACTTTTGTTGGAAGACTCTGCTAATCCATTCCCTTGAGGGTAATAGGCAGTAGAGTGTCCTAAAGTAATTTGATATTTGCTGCAAAACTACACCATCTTCTTTGATTTTAATGTTGTTGCATTATCAATGACGATCTTCCCGGGACATCCAAATCTTGAAAGAATATTAGTTTCTAAAAATTTAATAATCACAGCATCAATAGCTTTCCTTGTAGGTACATCTTCAATCCACTTGGTAAAATAGTCAGTGGTTGTAAGGATCCATTTGTGTTGGCCTGATGAATTTCTCCAATGAAATCCAAACCCCACTTTTGAAAAGGAGTTTCAACTGGTACCAGTTTCAAGGGTAAAGGTAGCAGTTTCCTTTTACCTTCAAAAAATTGATAGTTATGACACGAGGTCACTTTTTTACGGAAATCTGCAAATAAGGTTGGCCAGTAAAAACCAACTCTTAGGATTTTGTTGGCAATGGTCTTCCATTTCAAGTTTCCACCACAATCTTCTTCATGAAATTCCTGCATAACTTTATCTGCCTCATCTTTTAGTAAACAGTTTAGTAAAATTCCTCCAGCATCCTTCCAATATAAATTGGCATCTAAAATACAATATTTCATAGCTTTGAGTTTAAGAAACCTAGCTTTATTCTTGGTCAAACCAGGAGGAGCTTGCAAATGATGTAAGACAAAAATCAGGTCTGCATACCAGGGAGATGTTGCAAAAGCCTCTGTTACTTGTGGAGTCGCCTGCTCTTCTTGTTCATCCAGTGCAATTAGAAAATTTATATCCAAAGCATGAAAATTAGATTCAACCATTAATTTAGCTAATCCTTGACCTTTAATGAGTTGGTAGGTTTGATTTCAATATCATATCCAAGGATAACAACAATCCATTTGCCTCTTTTCCCATCATGACTATTTTGGGTCAGAATGTCTTTCACCACAGAGTTTGGGACATAAGCAATTATATGTGAATGAAGAATGTAGACTCTAAAATATTTTATTTATTTTACTAGAGAAAAAGATTTCTTTTCCATGATATTGTATTTCAGTGCAACATCTCTTAAGGATTGACTAAAGAAAGCAATAGGTAGTTTATGGCCTTCATTTTTATTTTTTCCTGCAAGAGTACTGCTGCAATAGCATGCTCGGAGGCAAATGAGAAAATGAGGAAATATTTTGTGCAATCAGGGTTGATCAACACAGGGGCTTGTGTTAAGGCTTGTTTTACTTGATCAAATTAATTTTTTGCCTCTATAGTCCATTTTATTTTTGTGTTTTTCTTCAACATGTTTGTTAAATTTTTTAGAAGTTCTGCTAGAATAGGGATAAATCTTCTTAGAAAAATTATTTTGCCAATGAAAGATTGGAGTTCTTTTATATTTCTAGGATGATCTATCTTTTGAATAGCTTCAATTCTGCTAGGATCAATTTTGATTCCATTCTTTGAGATGATATGTCCTAGCATTTTTCCTTCTTCTAAGCCAAATAATATTTTCTTTGGGTTGAGGGAAATTCCAAATTTCCTGCATTTTTCAAAGACTCTTCTCAGGTGGAGCGAATGTTCTTCATCTATTTTTGAAAAAATAGTGATATCATCAAGATATATAACTATGAACCTGCCCAGTTCATCCACAAAAGAAATATCCATTGCTCTTTGAAATGTAGCTCCAACATTCATAAAGCCAAAATGCATTTTCACATACATGAAAGTACCCCAAGGTGTAATGAATGTTGTTTTTTCTTGGTCTTCAGGATGGATGAAAAATTGATTGTAACCAGAAAAACCATCTAACAGAGAAATTCTACTGGACCCAACTACCTTCTGCAAAATATGATCCATTTTAGGCAAAGGGTAGTTATCTTTGAGAGAGACTTTATTAAGGTTTATGAAATCAATGCAAAGTCTAATTTCCCCACTCTTTTTTCTAGTTGGAACCAAATTTGATACCCACTTAGAAAATCTTAATGGGACAATGATGTTAGCATCATACATCTTTTTGATCTCTTTTTTAATCAGAGGAATCAACCTTGGGTTAATCCTCCTAAGTTTATGTTTAAAAGGTTTTTGGTATTCTTTTATAGAAATTTTATGTTGTATAATGCCGATGTCATAAGATTTCAGATCTTCATAACTCCGTGCAAATACATCTATGAATTCTTTGAACAAGTCTATGTATTTCTGTTTTTCAGCAGAAGGTAAAGATTTAGACAATTTAATCATTTTTGGTTCTTGTTCAGTTCCTATGTTGCAGTCTTCAACTTCAACTTCAGTAGGTTCAATTTTAGGCTTTTTGGCTACATCATTAAAATCAAACAACTCCTCTAAAAGGACTAACCCTCTAGGCAAAACAGTATCTTTCAATTGCAAAATTTCCAAATCTTCTTGTTTTTGATCTATTTCTTTTAAATCTATCTCATCCACACTTTCTCCTTCATCATCAAAATTTGCATCTATATTGGCACATTGAAATTCATTCTTTGATTCTAAAAAAATTTGAATTTGTTCATCATTTCCAAAAACTTGCCAATATCTAATGTTATCCGGGACAACTAGTCTATTCTTTACTTCAACTATGTATTGGCGATTAGGATGGAAAGGTATTTTGTAGGTACCTGCTGAGGTAGCCAAACCATCAGCTAGGATGTTCTGGTCTTTGGGAATGGCTGATAAGTCATACTCAATAAAGCATTCTAGAAAATCTAGGAAAACATTCCTGTAAGCTCTTAATATCGGGTGTTTAGTAGAGTATTCACCTTTGATTTGTTTTATTATCAGTTCAGAGTCACCATGAATTGAAATTCTCTTGTCATGAAGCTTCTTTAAAAGTTTTAATGCTAACATTAAGGCTTCATATTCAACTATATTGTTGGTACATTGGAAGTTTAGCTTATAGGAATGTCCTTCTCAATGGTTGGTTTTTGAATCTGAGACCCATACACCTACTCCTGACCCTTCCTTACTAACAACCCCATCAAAATCTAAGCTCCACAGAGGTTCATTTTGTTTATCAAGTTCCACCAAAACTGTTTTGTCTTCTTCAATGTTATAAACATCATTTTCTAAATTGGAAATTTGTTTTCCTATGTCTCCATCATTTTACAAAATGAAAGAATCAAGGTCTGAATGAACATAATATAAGGGATAATTGTGTGGTTTATCCTAACTGTTGACCATGTATTTCATCAATGTTTCCCTATATAATCTCCTCTATTTACCAAACAATGGAATGGTAGCATAAGACATGTCCAGTTGAAGGGTTCCTTGTAACTTAGCTCCCCATGAGCAAGACAATAACCTGCCACATTTAGGAGGTATATCAACAGCAACTATGTCCATTACCAAACTCTTGGCTGGTATTTGTGCTAAAGTAAGACACAAATATTTAATGAGACCTATGCATTTTACTTTACTTGAATAAAAAAAAATACAAATATTTGTATGGTGTAGTGATATCAAGTCCCAATTTTTCCATAACAGTCTTAGGCATGAGGTTGTGAGAAGCGCCAGAGTCAAGCATTGCATTATACAGAGTTTTGTCATGAATGTTTAAACTAATGTAGAATGGGGGTACAATTCCATTTTCAGGTTTCCCATCGACTTCAAGAACAAATAATAGTTTTGGTTGATCATCGACAACATTTACTGTGTTTGTACCTTCCTCTATGTTCAAAGATTTTATCAACTGCGATCTATATGCATTCTTATTCATGATCTCTGTTAGAGGAATGGGTATCTTGAGTTTTGCTAACTCATCTTCAAAGTTGAATGATGTTTGAGTTTTATTTGGGTTAGGAACATCTTGTTTCTCACCAACTTCCTTTTGTGAAGTATCTTTGGGCTGGCTAGTAGAGGGAATATCAGTTTGAGTTGTTTTTGAGACAATATCAGATGTTCTTTTGGTTGGAACTTCTGTGTTCTTTTTAGGAGGAATATCAGGAATTTTCTTGGCAAATGTGCCAACTGTCTTTTTGGTGGAATTATCAGAAGTTTTCTTGGTAGGATTATCAGTTGATTTCTTACTCCTTAGATTATACTGCATATGGACCTCCATAATTTCATTTTCAAAACCTTGTTTATAATCTTTTGATTATTCATGATCAATTTCAGTTTGTGAAAGAAGAAAAAAATCATGTTCTTCTTGAGTGAGAAATATATAATCATTATCATTTATTCCCATTAAGTTGATGTGAACATCATCAAGGCCTTCAACTAATTCTTCCCCTTTATCAACATAATTTTCTTGAAAAGGAGGCATGATCTGTTGATCTGGACCTCTTTGTTCTCTTTGTCTAATTTGGGGTTGGTTTCTCCTAAAATTAGGATTTCTGATTTGGGGGCCAGATTGATTTTCTCTAGGAGGAGTCTTATCAGGAATGCCTAATCTGTCCATCATCCTTTCCATGGTTTTGACTAAAGATTCTATTTTTGCATTAGTAAAAGAGGTATATGGTTCTTCTTTTATAGTTACTCTCTTCTCTGTTCTTTGTATATCCCTCTTAGCTAACGGATTGGCCTCTACACTCACAACATCTCTCTGCATCTCTTCCAATATTGTAGGGTTTCTTTCTCTCAATTGATAAGACATGTCAGCATCAAAACCATCAGGGAATTTAATCAAAGCTAAACCTTGTGGGGGTTTAATGTTTGTTGCAATTGCATTATAAATATTGTTAAATCTAGTGCAATAATCATGCACACTTTTCCCAGCGGATATTTTAATACTTTCATATTCAGATAAAATCTGAAGTGGATTTTTCTTAACTTCCCATCTGTTGAGGAATTATTGATGAAAAGTAGTAATGTCATTTAGGCTAGCAGCTGGTAAGGATTTGAACCATTTCCCAACTTGTCCATTTAATATTTGGGAAAACAATCTTATTTTGACATCTTCCTCATCCACTTATTACAGGTCAAAAAAGTCATTCATCTTATCAACATGTTGTTGTGCAATCATAGTTCCAGTGCCATCAAACTAAGGAATCCTAGTTTGATAGTCTTGGGGCATATTATGTAAAGGAGTAGCCAAAACTAGGGGAGCATATATTTTTTCCATGATTGGCATAAGAGGATGGATAACAGATGAACTTGTGGAAGGTGTAGATGCAAGAACTCCTATAATAGGTTGGATCACTATGTGTGAAGTTGTTGGAGAAGTGGTGGAAAATATAGAAGAAGCAAGACTGGTAGATATAGGATGAAGCAATTGAGGATTAATAGATGATGCGAAAATGATCAAGGTAGAAAATTTAATAGATTGTTGAATATAGGCTTCATGTAAAGCTTGATCAAATTCTGATGCTAGATCTTGTAAATTTTCAAAATTTTGAAGGATTTGTTGATCAAGATCTAATTCAGGAGATTGTCTTTCAGGTGTATTGTGTTGGAGAATAGCTTGATCTAATATTGTTTCATCAACAAAACTCTCAGATTTGGTTTTGAATAAACTATTCTCAAATGGTAGATCAAACTGAATGTCCGGGATTGTGACAAATTTCTCTGGGAGAGGGGTTTCCCTAGGAGGGAGACTACTGCTCCCTTGATTTTATGCTAAACTTATTTTCCTAATCAATTTTTCAGGGTCATCTACAAATTTTATAGGTTTTGGATCAGGATGAGATCTGGTGTGAATTCTTCTTGGAGCCACAACTAAAACTTTAAAAAACCTACTTAATTATTTACAAAGTTTTACAACCTCTGAACATTTATTTCTAAAGATTTGAAACCTTGATTGTCCAGAAATAAAGTTTTATTACTAGGGAAAAAAATCTGTAGAAGTTGAAAATTTGTTCTTCTCCAATATGGTCACCACTATGTTATCACTCTGTAATTTCTAGAGGTTGTAGAAAAAAGGATAGAGGTAACCAAAAAACCACTTTGGAAGCTCGGATATAGCCATGCCAGCTTTAGAGAGGGATCTCTTTGTAAGATTTAGATTTGTTTGGATTAGAATATTAGGCTAGTTATGATAATTTGGGATTTGTTTTCTTGTTTGAAATATTTGACTGATTAAATGCTTAAATTACCATTGGGCTATAGGGTCTGTCTTTTAAGATAGGGATCTGTTTCAGTTTTTTATAAATTTTCTTCACAGGGCAAGTAGTTAAACTGTTTGGATCTGGTAAATTTTGATGAAGTGAATGGGAAGAAATGAGAGGAGTTCCATCAAGTAAAGAGAGAAGTTAAGAATTATTTTTACTCAATTTCAGTTGAAAACATAAAAATCATTCAAAGTTAGAAACAAAGTATATTGAAATAAATTCTACTCTTTAACTTTCTTTAGAATAATTAGAATTAGAAACACATAAGAATGGAAACATAGAAATAAAACATGAACTTAGAAATATGCACTTCACCAATGGCCTCACATGAGAATCCTGTGAAAGAGCCTTTTTTTTATTACTGGTCGATCCTCTTGAATGATACAAAGTAACTTTCTTGGATGCTAAAATCAACCCATGATACTTCGAAAGGAGAAGTATTTATACATTTATTTACAAAAGATCTTGTCATAAATGATCAGGATACATTTTAGGGATATATAAACTAACTATATCTCAAATTACAAAAATATAGGAATCTTTAGATCTGCTCGGATTTCTGGTGTTGATTTGATGGAAGTTGATGATTTGTCCCTTTGACTTCTTCTTAGTTGTTGGTCCTTGCTACTGAAAAATAGAACTCCTCTTTACTCAAGTAATTCACACAGTTTGTCCCACCTCTTTTTACTTGGGATTGATATTTTGAGTAATTTTCTGTAAATTTCATCCATCTTTGTGTATTTAGCAAAAGTGGGCTTGGTAATGAAAATATGTTTGATTTCATGCTGAATGCTCAAATCAAACTGCAGTGTTTCCATGAATGCCTTCCCAATGATGTTTCCTTGTATTCCTGCAAATTTTGAATTGCCTTTTGCCATTGTCTTTAATTTCTGGTTGTAATCAGGTATGGTGATTAAATTATCATTTAACACTAACAAACCAGGAAGTCCTTTCTTGTTTAGCACCTCAAACTTGTTGAAGAACCTCTGCACACCTATGTCCATAACCTAATATTTTTCTTCCAATTGCAACATGAGGCCTTTCTTGGTTAGAACCTTTTTTTATTTCCAGGATAGTTTTAGTTATGTCCTTTATCTCCAACTCCTCTAACTCCTTTTTGTTTTTAGAATATAGAAACCTGATTAGATCTATGGCTTATGTTGGCTTTTCTCCCAATTCTTCTTTGATAATTTCAATGGCTCCTCTAGCTTTCTGAATTAATTCATGCTGCTCAAAGATGATTTGTATAGAGGGCCAAATATCTGTCATGGCTTTATTGATGTATATCCATATATTTTCCTTAGCTTGGGCTAAGATATTTTCCATGGTTGTTTCTTTCCCTAACTGTTGCAATTGTTGGCTTAGCCTATGCGATTTATACATTTTTGCTTGATGACAAGCTTGGAACCTTGATTTCTCTTCCTATAATGACTTTAATTCTTCTTGTAAATTTTTTATTTCTGCTCCTTGTATGGACATATCCTCCATAGATTTCACCAGTTTATCAGAGGCATATGAAGTTTGTGCTGGGGTTGATGTTGATGTAGAAATTCCTACTGTTCTTATCCCTATCATGGGAACTACATCTAGAGGAACCATGGACAACTGTGCATTATGCTCTTTTTTCTTGATCAACTTGTCCATCTCTGCTTCCATTTCCCTAATCTGTGCATTTTTCTCCATAATCAATTTGAGCATTTCTTCTTTTTGGCTTTCTGTCTCAACTAATTCTTTAGTTTGTGAATCCTCTGTTGCTGTAAGTTCCAGTTGTTTCCTGAGTGATGATATATCAACATTCTTATTCTTTATCAAATCTTATGAAGCCTTGACATTAGCTGGGTCATATCCAATATTCAGAACTAATTCTTCTAATGATTTTATCTTATTATCCGTGGCCAAAGAAGAGATCTTTTCAATCATTAATTGGGTCTGGATATTGATCAGTGATACCTGTAATTTGGAAGTTGTCATTGAGGTGTTTGTCAGGGTTGAAAAAATCGTCTCCAATGTCTGTCTGTGCATATCCATCTGGTCAACAGGATGGACATCCTTTATATCAAATTCAAATAAAGTCTTATTGTAATCAACTGTTGTCTTTGGGTAGTGGACTTGTGTTTGTAATAATTTCATTTGAATTCTTCCCTTCTCCATGTCAAAGGCTGACAGAATTGTGTGCTGAGCAGTAGAGGTTTGTTTCCAAAATTGAGTATAAGTATTGTTGTTGAGAAGTTCATTCCTTTGTTTAATTTCCTTATACTTGTCTAAAATATTTGACTCCTTTTATCCCTGAATTGATTAAGATGTTAGAGTTGTGTCTAGATTTATTTGTGAAGTTGGTGATGATAGAGATCCTGCAAACAAATTGTCTGACTGTGCTAAAGAGAGTGGGCCTTCCAAGACTATTGTAGACTGTATTTATCCCTCTTTCAGAAAACCTGTTGTATGAATGGTTTTAGTCCTTGTCCTATATACTTGAAAATCATCTGCCGAGACTTCTGTGACTGAAGGAGAGTCTTCACTTCTTGATATTTTCTCTACTTGTCTCTGAGGTGGGATGTGTTGAAATAATGTAACTGCAAAGTGTATTCTTATTATTATTGATATATTATTCATTGGATCAATCCCCATTGTGGATTGATCATGTCGTCTATTGTAAAGGACCAAATCCCCTTTTGCGGATTGGTCAAAATATAATTGTAATAGGCATAAGAAGAAGTCAGCCCCAAAATATATTAAAGAGGCCCCAGAATATACTAAAGGTGGTTATAACCACCCAGAAGGAGAAGTCGACCCTACCAGTGAAAAGACACCTCCACACGTGCCAGTGTTGTATAAATAAGGAGGCTAGCGCCTCAGTTAGACACACACTCACGTGTTCATTGAGAGTCAAGTTTTGGAGCTACAGTTGGAGGAG